>WEIV01026905.1:140691-191806 GCA_013390005.1 Calyptomena viridis
CTGGAGGCGAGCGCGGGCTGAGCGGCCGCCCGGCCCCTGACGGAGCCCCTTTATGTTCAGCTCCTGGCGCAGCGCAGCATCCAGCAGCTCGAGCGGCGGCGGCAGCGGCAGCAGCATCGCTGAGCCGGGGCTGGGAGGCAGAATGGAGGGCTTTATACGGCTGCTCTTCGGCTACTTGGTGGCGGACCTTCTCACGCTGGTGTGTCGGGCTCAGGAGAAAGCTGGCCAGCAGCTGGGGAGCTTTGTGGTGCTCTCGGGAGGAAACCACTCCAGCGTCGGGGAACAGCTGGACCCCTCCGAGCCACCTCCCACCCCAGACTTCTGCAGGGGCTACTTTGACGTGATGGGGCAGTGGGACCCCCCCTTTAACTGCAGCTCGGGGGAGTTCATCTTCTGCTGTGGCACTTGTGGCTTCAGGTTTTGCTGCAAGTTCAAGAAGACAAGGCTGGATCAAAGCACCTGCACAAACTATGAGACACCGTTGTGGATGAACACTGGGAAGCCTCCTTCCCGCATAGACGACCCTCTGCATGACCCTACCAGGGATAAAACCAACCTCATTGTCTACATCATCTGTGGGGTTGTAGCAGTCATGGTGCTGGTGGGGATCTTCACCAAACTAGGGCTGGAGAAGGCACACAGACCCCAGCGGGAGCACATGTCCAGGTAAGGCTGAGTCCCAGGCAGCAGGGTCCCCTTCCCCCCTACCTGCTGCCCAAACCTTAGAGAGGAGAGAGGAGCCCATGTGTTCCCGTGAAACCAAAAACTTCTACCAGGCAGGCTGCATTCCCCTGGAAGGCGGCTGAGAGAGACCAGCTTTGCTGAGCAGAGCTCCTGTGGTTTCTCCAGCCCAGGTTATCAAAGTACACACAGATTGAGGAAGACTAGGAATAATTGTGGAGCCTGCACAGACAGTAGTGTATTTTTATCTGCAGTGCCTGACCCTCTCCCCAACAAGATCCAGCAAGTGTTCCCGGATATACTGTGCATGAATAGAAAAATAAAAAATTTCTGAAACCAGCAACACTGAATTATAGAAAGCCTGATGGGTTCCCTCTTCCAACTGTTTCAAAGCTTGGAAAATGTTTTTACTTCTCAACAGAAGGATGTAAACAAATGCCATCTCACCCTCCCTCTCCAGCTGCAAAATGATTTTGGCAGGACCTTCCCTACTCCTCCAGCCCTTGCAAGTGTGTGAGCTATTTGTAAAATTTCTAAGCTGTGAAAATGAGTCAGGGTGGAAGGGAAGAGGAAGACACAAAAAGGAAAAGCTATTGTAGAATTTCTTACCATTTTTTCAGTTGCTGTTGAGAGGTAAAAAATGGAATACAAAAGTCTTGTCTCATCCATGTATGTGTGTGTTATAACTCTGTATCCATGGTGTAATGGCTGAGTTATATCAAAGAGGACCTCCCCCACCTAGAGTTAGACATGCTGTGTACCATCTACTCCAGAGCCTGGCTGCCTAGTGGTGGATAAGCAGGTGGGCAACTCGGGACAGAGCCCAATGGTTTAAACATCATATTCCAAACCCAGATTGTCACAGCAGTTCAAAATCAAGGCATAACACATTTGTCAAGTTTGCAGCCTGTCTGATTCTTTATGCTAATCCCAGGCACATGAAAGTAAAGCAGATGGGGGAAAGGCATTAAAAAAGGCAAACAGCTCCATTAAAGAGTCTAAATAGATCCCAGCATATTGGGCAACTTCAGTGATGAAATGCTACTGGATGTGCAGTGTGGCAGAAAGCTTCCTTCTGCCCTGACTGCTACGGGTGTAGTTCACAATCTTTAAAGCTTAGATGAAGAGTCATCTTTGAAAGACAGTCCAAGAGATCAACTCAACACCTGGAGCTTAATTTTTTTACTGAAGTTTCTGGATGACTTTTTGATTAACTGCACATCTTGGAAATGAAAAGAGAAAGTCACAGAAATACTCCTGCCAATGCATCACCAGTTCACAAGCTATTATTTGCTATTTATAAACTGGCTGATATCAATATGCTTTTATTACAGAGCAAAAAAGCACAATGCAGAAATTTTAGTCAACATTGTGTGTCAGTGATACTTCTGCAAAGATAATTTTGGTGAGCAAGGTGTGATAATCCTTTAGACATTTTGAATATTCTCAACAACTGAATTGAGAAAAAGAAGACATGGGTCCAATTTATTTTTTAAACCTTACTTTTAAGCTACAGAGTTTTTTGGAGAAAGCTGTCCCTTGCTTCAGCTTCTCTCTAGAGTGTCTTTGTGCAGACAAAAAAGCAGGGTTTGTAACAGTCACAAAAACCTGGACAGAGTGAAGCTGTAGCCATCCCTGCTTATTATGGCTTAAATAGGTCCTGTTTCTGTGAGTAGAAATATTTGCTCTCTAAAGCACAGGTGTGAAGTGTTCTGAAGGCACACTCTGTCTTAGTTTATGGAAATAGAATTATGGGGGATTGGAAAATCATTCTGATGTCCTTCAGTCGTGTATACTTAAAGATTAGGTTTCTGGAGTGGTTCTTAGAAGGGGTTGTCTGTTACCCTGATTACTTAACAGTGTCTGCGATCTTGTACTTGCCACGAAAACGTTCAAGTCAGGGTTATATAGAAACTTGGAAAGTCATGATCACATGGAAAAACAGTCACCCACTCAGTACACATAATAGCTGTGATGTTCTGAAAAAGCTGTGCTATAGCTTTTTTTTTAAAAAAAGTTCTCACGCTCCTCTTACAGCTGTGGGGTGGGTTTATCATTAATTTGAAAAGGAATTAAGTTCTTAAATCCCTTTGGCAATCTAAAAATATATTCATTGAGTGAAGAGTTGGGGTAACCTCTTAGTCCTCAAATGTGTGTTTAACTAAAATATTCTATTCTAGCTCATTTTACACTATTAATGTTCAGGAAAAAAGGCTGCAATGCTTAGGAAATAATTTACCTGTTCAAATAGTTAATAGTACCAACAATTAATACAATATGTACCCTATATACATATTCACCTTTTTTTATAACATTCATCACTACAATATCAAAAAACCAAAAAAGAACACTTTTTATGTTTTTCTATACTGAACCTTGTTAATAAGCAGAATTATAATGCATCAAGAATGTTAGGTAGACCAAACCAGAAGGACTAAGTGTTACTCCATATTGGCTGGCAGCAAGAAACACAGAGGCTGATTTGTCATCTATTTCCTTAGCTAAGATTGTCTCCTTTCCCTTGCCTAGGCAATAGCTACATGAAACACTTGAATCCTCTTCATTTCTATGAACAAATTCACCTCTGAAAGGGAGGGTACTGCTTATCACAAAAGACAATACGTAATGGAAACTGATTTTTTTTTTTTTTAAATGAGGGCTGATTTTTTAAGTAAAGCGAACAACAGAATACAACTGGTGTAAATTATGTATTTCCATTTTTGATTCACTAAAAACATTTAAAAACATGAACAGAGACCTGAATAAGAACACTGACTTATAAATAGGAAGCAAAACTGTGCCATACCTACTAATTTCTTGCATTATTTCATCTTGCAGTCAATAGATCTGCTGTTGAAGTACGACATTGGTGTGTGTGAGTGGTACAATGTTAATAAAGGAAACTTCACAGTCTTGGTGAATAGTTTCTATACACCCACCTTTCATTAAATTTTGTTTACTACTGTACCAAAACAAACCAAGAGAACTCCATTAATTTAACTGAATTTTCCTGAAATATTTGACAATGAAAAAAACATTGAGGAAATTTATTTATTTAGTGAAAACAATCCACAGGATTGGGCAAGTCTGTTTAGGAAAAAAGAGTTAAAATTTGTCCCTTTTTTCAGTAGAGCTTGTTACTTCCTTTTGTTCTGAGAAAAAAGGCCAGGTGTGGCTCTGTTGACATTTCCTTTTTGTCAGATCAGTGCTTTTCAGTCAAACACCCTTACCGTTGGTGTGGAACTGTAAATCTGGAAGATGCAAATGGAGAGGGGAGTACAGCATTAGTCCTGCATGGTGTATTTCCTTTAGACCTCATACGATAATGCTTTGTTTATATTCTTCTCCTCACTTTTAAATTTGTTACTTGACATTAAAAGGAGATAAATATTCCCTTCAGCTACAGTGGCCAACAACTAAACAGTATTAGTGGTATCCAAACAGAGGAACTCTTCCTTTACCCTCTTTTTTTCTAAGAGAATAAGGAAATCAGCTGGTGTGTGGCCAAGGGAACGAGTGTGGCAGTGTTGTGCATGGAAGGACCCAGCCTCGATGTGCCAGCTGAAGCAGACCTGGAAGCTCTGTTAGGCATGTGAGGGCAGCATGTTCTTGCTGCTTAAGACAACATCAGTGGGCTTTCCAGGCTCCATGAGTTAAAGTGGAGAATCTTCTCTCAAAAATTAATAGAATACCAAAAAAATTTACTTCTGTTTCATGGAGGAGGTTCTTCTGTAAATAAAACTGCACCTTTGTCTTCTTTCCTAATCCATGTGGAGAATGTGCAAACAAACCTAGAACTGAAAGGACAATATTTACAATCATGCCCTACGCTATAGCTCCTGTTTTTTGAAGCAGTGCCTCTGACAATATGTCAGCAGCCTTCCAAATATTGTGAACCATCTGAGCTCTTTTTTCTTCCTTCACAATGTGTTGAGCTCATGAGTGAAGTCTTTTGTTGATCATTCAAAAGGCATGTACCTGGGGCCAAAAATAGTCTGACTTGCCAAAATCCTGAATCTTAAGTGTGAAATTATTTCTCTTATGGACTTTGACCCAGTTTTGGAGACAAAATATGACAAGTGACCTTTCATAACATCACTTGTTTCAGCTATTTCAAGCTTGTACCCATAGGGGAAATGCCTGGTTCCATATGCTTTATAACACCCCAAATCATTATTATGTATCCAAAAAGAAAAATCTCATGACAAGGGAAATGCTGAAGTTTTATGATACTTGGATAGTTCATGAACTCCTATGTAGGTAATATTTCTCCACTTCTGTAATACTGCAATCAATATCAATACACAGGACCTAAGGATGCTGCTACCTGGTTAGGCGGTTATCTTGCATTTTACATTTCCTTAAAAAATCATTCAGTATAGTAAAAGTGTAGATAAAGACTTTCTACGTATATGTAAAACTTTTCACTGGGACCCACTCTTACAATTTCTTCAGATAATGAACAAAATCTGTATGACTATAGTTAGGTGAGACAAATGCATGAAGGTATTTTAACAGTCTGTTGGCCTGTGTGGAATTTTTCAAAGCAAACCTCTATTCAAGGATTTTGCCATGTACTGGAGCACAAGCCGCCCTTCATCCATTTCATTATATGAGCAAATCCCTGAAAGAACAAAATGCAGGTACAGCATTTCCTTTGTCAGTGATACAAGCTGCTACACATTTTTAACTCTCCCTGACATCAGTGGAGAATAAGGACAAGCTCTTAATTATATGAGCTATTCTGCCTTGAGGAGACTGTACAACTTTGGCTAACACAGTATAAACATAGGTGCTGTGTTGTTAAAAATAGAACTTGATGGTGAGTAGTTCCTCTTTTCTTAAAATAGAAGGAGTTGGACATATAATTCCTTTAAACTCATTTGAAAAAAGCTACCCCTAAATAGTAGAAAACTTAGCATTTTCATAGACAGGCAGTAGTTAATCTGCCATCATATGGGGTGTTATTTAAAGTCTACAGTGAACTGTATTTACCATCAGATTAAGGGGCAATGAGGAAAGCATTTCTGAAAACCCACTCTCACAAAGTTGGGAAGTACTAAGATCTCACAGTTTTAACTCCTACATTGGAGTTAGGAACTTTCATTTACTTTTCTTCCCTTCCCAGAAATATGTCCTGCTTCCGCTGGTATTAGAAGTAATATTGATGTCAATGATTTCCTCTGTATAGAGACATGTTTGCATAAATTGACTAGATCTTAATGGGTTTGGTCCCCACTTATTTTGAACTGTTTTGCAACATAATGCTTTCCTCCTGCATCATTTTATACATGCCTTTGTGAGATTTCTTCTGTTGAATTTTTATTATTCTGCTATGTAGGCCAGCTCTTCTATTTCTGCTGTATAAGCACTGCTTCAAATGGGAGCATTATTCTTATACCATTAATCATTTGGTTACTGTCTTCTGACCTTTTACAGTATCAACAGAGTATTCTGTAACATGTTGATCATAACTGTAACTAGTATTTTAATAATATAATGCTAGCCATAAACACAATGAAACATCAGTATTGCTCAGCTGTGTACCAAATAAGATCCTGCAATCAGAAAGCAAGATACAGCTCAGGATTCATCTCTGTAAATTAAAGCTACTTTTTAATATTTAAATGTACAGTGCTTCTTGATCAAGAAATCATCATGTCACAGAAGTACCGTGGAGGAGCTAGATAGCACTTGCCATAGCTTGCAACAGTGAATGTGCTTATTTTTATTTATTTCTTAGTTTATAAGCTAGTATTTCTTGATGCAGTATCTGGGACACTGTATATGATTTTGCAGAAAATTAAACTAAACTGGGCATAGTGCCCAGAAAATGCACCCATGGCCTTAAAAAATAGCTCAAGAGGTCTAAAAATTAAAACCAGTAAAACAAAAAGGAAGCAAATAATGGTCCATTATGCATTGACCTGAATAGAAAAGACTTGCATTGAACCCTGAAGACTCTGGTAACACACATGTAGCTTTCCTTTGCCTAAGGCAACAGCTTCTGCAGGTGGGCCAATTATTTCATAGTGCTCAGTAGTTCAGCAGGTAGCTCTGTGGCACATAGCTAAGGGCTAATCCTGCTCCTACAGGGCACAATAGCCCAGGATCACAGGCAGAGTGAGATGTTGCCATGCTGAGAGTTTCAGAGCTTAAAACTTAGTCAGTACTTCTGGATCCACAGGGCTGATCCAGTTGGGTGCTTATCTGTGCCTAAGAGTGGACTTGCACTCAGCAGGACACTTGGCAGTGAAAGTAGACTGTAGAAAATACACCAGAGTAGGGTGAATCTGGCAGACACACTGCCTGTAGCTCTGCAGACCAAGTCCACAACCAGCATCAGGTTGGGTCTGGCCTAACTTAGGAATCCTTTTTCTTGCTCCCTCTTTGCTTGCATAAAGCTTTCATTCTGTTTTTGAACTGGCTTAGAGGAGTAAGGAGTGTTCCTGTGCAAGCTTTGCTCCATCTTAATGACTAGGACACTCACAGAAGTTAGAAAAGACATTTTTGATCTCCCCTTCTGGATGAGAAAAGCTTAAATCTCTGCCTACCAGAGTTCTACAGGAAAATCAAGTGACTATCCAACTTTTTTGGATGAAAATTGTGAAGACCACTGTGTTGTGTGCTCTGTACGAATGCGTGTGTGACAATTTGCTTTGACAGGCCCTGTTGGTAATCTAGTGTGAAGATAACTTTTACTGAGCACATGCAATGGCAGAACTCTACAAGTCTCAACAAGCTTAAATTATGTTCCTCCAAAGCAAAAACAGTTAAAGAACTTAATGTGTTTCTGTGTTTTACTTCTAGCACACTGTCTAAGACAACCTAAAAAGAGCCTTAGGTGCGAAGTCTCACAATGAATCTACTTCCCTGCATTTATTGTGAGCTGTTTTCTCTAGCAGACATTATGATCGACTGCATCTCAAACTAAAAAAGAGCTTGGAACATATTGGTAAAGTCTTACAGATTTTGCAGCTTCATTCTGGTTTTGTTTGGTTTTCAGGGCTCTTGCTGATGTTATGCGACCTCAAGGTCCCTGTACAACAGACCATATGGAAAGAGATCTAAACATTGTAGTACATGTGCAACATTATGAAAACATGGAGACAAGACCTCCTCCAAATAACTTACGTAAGTTGCTTTATAACTTTGTCAATATCTGGAATGCTGGCACTAAAAGAAGCATTATGAAACCAATATTGTTGGATGTCAAATGAGGATTAATGGTACATTGGTTCTTGCAAACCAGAAATACTCTTTATCTCAGAAGTAGAAATATTTAGAAGTTCCTAGTAAAATAGTACAACAGTGAGAGAAAGAAATTTTGACTAGGAAAATTAGTTATATTTATTGTTAGTTAGTTGGTTATATTGGTTTTGTATCTTTGTCTCCTTCTACCTGGTGTTTTTGCTCAGCTCATCAACCTTTGCCTTAATCTGTGTTTTGTTATTCCAAAATACAAACTATTATGGTTACAGGCAAATTTAACAACAGGATTCATAGGGCTGTAATAGCCAATAAGAAAGTAGTGTTATATCATAACCACTGGTAAAATAATTAAATACTTTCCTGGATACCATCGAGTTGTATGTGGTTTTCACCTTCTTAAGGGAAAGATGAAAAGAAGATTATTATTTTAAGTTTTAAATAATATTTTAATTCTGTGTCTGCTCTTACATGTTTATGTTATTGAAGGCAAGAAAAAAGTGCACCTTGTAGCTTCAAAAGAAATATAGTGACATTTCAAGTGGTTCTGAAGTCCTAGGCAACTTATTTCTCAGTTTGTATTAGACCACAGTACAGATCTTTCTCATGCTCAGATACGTATTCCTCTTGTGATCAACAATGCCACTGAAATTTTAATTTGGATATATATTTCTATATCCAACCATATCTTAAATATATATATCTATATAAATATATATGCATTCTTACAAAGTATAGATATATGTACAAATTCAACACATTTATAAAATAAAAAGGTATCATTCAGGAAGGTTGAGACTGTTAAGCAGTGGATGGCTTTATTCTGTGCTGTAGATCAATGTAGATGTTCATTTTTCTGCAAATATATTTTTACTGCATTGGTGTTTGAATTTTGAAACATTCAAGGCATGTGCACTAGTCTTCTCCTTAGCTACAGAAAGCAGAAAATTTGCTTATATTTGGAGTTTTATTTGGACTGCATTGTGCAGTTATTGTGAGATTTCAGTGCTTTCTTTTCCACGTGCTGTATGCAGTCCTGGTACCTGTTTTGTGGGAGCAATTCCTTATGCCCATCATTACAGAATAATAGGAGAGAATTAAAGCTGTGACCTCTAATAAAGGTACTACCTACAGTGAGCTGTGACACCTCATCTGTCTGCACTGCTTTCCAGAAAAGTGCTTCCACCTGGGCCTGTGCAGATCTGCCCTGCAGGGAGGGCAGCACACACACACTGCAGGTTCCACCCCTGGCTACAGAAACACACCGTTCTGGAGGCAACTTGTGCTTCTCTGCCAGTCAAAGGTGCTCAACCCCTTGGAGCTGAGGTGTTTGACTTCTGAAGGTGTCACAAGGAGCATGGGAATATGCACTGCATCTCTCTTTGCTCTGATGCCTGACCATGTTTTCAAGAATGGCACCACCTAGTAATGAAGTTTGGGTCCAATCTTTATTTTCTCTCATATATGAAGTGTTTATTCAGAACCTCTGTTAATGAAGGAGCCAGAAAGTAAAGAGGTTCTTCCTGCATTCATTCTACCTAGATTTTTTGTACTGATTACACTAAGATGTTTTGGTTAAAACTCTTTGTATACTACAACATACGACACAACACAGCAGGCCTTTAAACTCATTATTTCTTGGATTTGGATTCAGATTTAAGCCTTCTACAAACAAAGAGTTTGCTTCTACAAACTCCTGCATATAAATGCAACTCTGAGACACATAGTTACTTCATCAAGGAAGAAAAAAAAAAAGATACATTTTAATAAGGTGTTGTTTATGATGACCCCAGCCATCCATACCACCTCTGTCTCAGAATATGGCCCTCTGGCACAGGTGGAAGAATTATATGTGAAACAGCTCTTGCACCACTGCAATTTACAACACAGAAGCACTCCTGCTGCTTTGGAGCTATCCTAATCCATTGGGTTAGGTGTAGGGGCAGTCCCAAGCCTGCTTCACATTCATCTCAGGCATTCCTGCTACAGAAAGAAACCTCAGAAGCCAGCAGCTAACATGGTAACTGCTTCAATCTTTAATCAACTTTATGCATCAAGTCAATAATTTTAGATTGTTTGGTGGTGCTGAAATTACTTAAGGCATTCTACATTTATACATACATTTACTTTATTGCCAGTGGATCATTGTTCTGTATTTGTTGCCATTTTATTCTCATAAACTCATGTAAAACATGACTAAACGACCTACTAGAATTAGCCAGAACATCACAAATGATCGAAGTGTGTTGAAAGCATGTGCATTTATGGCACAGAAAACATCTTTATAAGGACAAATTATTAAGACAAATAAATAAGACAAATAATTAAGACAAATAAGCCCCAGTATTTTAGCAAACTGGAATTTTATAGTGGAGTTCTGAAACTGCAAGAGTGGATATTACTCACAGAAACTTTGGCAGTGAAGCATTAGTTACTACTAGAGCTGGAAAAGTAACATGCTTTTTTTGGGGTATTTTTACAGGCAAATAACCCAGAGTGAATTACAGCTTTCATAGAAATTCTATTCCAGTTCTTTACAGAAAAAAAAAATTGTATAAAATTATTGTATCATAAACTTTAATATGTACTTTTAAAGTTTTCTAAGTTATCACTTTCTATCTACTTGCCATCTCAAAATGAGACTTAAGTATTTGAGGCTGATGTACTTTTCACATTGATCCATAGCTATGAAGAGGGCAGGAAGAATTTCTTAGGCATTATGTACCCCTTCCATATTGTGTCTTTCAGAATACTGAAGACAAACTACTGAAGGCCAAACATAAAAAATGTTCTAGTTTGAATGTTCATTTGCTCTTTCTGATGTTTTGCATCTTTGCTGATGTTGCCAACCCATTCTGCAAGTGTTTTATGAAGGGAAGCTCTTTTGTCAAAATGACAAACTGAACATGATCTCTGACACTGAAAATGAGTGTGTTTCTGTTTCTGGACTGTTTGTTACCAGAGGACAAAGATTTTCTATGCTGCCTGCAGTTAGCACAGCTATTTGCCAAAACTCTCAGGCCAGTGGAAGGCCAAAAGATCTCTTTTCAGCATCTTGCAGTTTACTCAGTTTCTTGTCCCTTCTCTTCTGATTCTCAGAAAAGAACAGACATATTGGAGGTTGTGGAAAAACACAGGTTTTTCTCTTTTCCCATATGAATCCAGACAACCTAGATGATTTTTAGTAAAAACCATTTTGTCCTTAGTGGTTTTTAATTGTCATAATTTTCTTCCGATACTGAGCTTTCTTTAGGATTGCTTTTGATTATTTCCCTTCGTTCATACATGTTAGAATGTAGTGGTGCTCTGGAAACAAGCAGCAGATATCTACCCAGAATCAAAGCATTCAGGTCTTCTTGCATGAGAAGTTAAACAAAATAAAATGGAAAAAAAAAGAGGACATTTAAAAGTTATGTTAAAAACATAAAACATTTCTGCAGACTTTGAGTTGTGTTCATCTCTGACTTCCATGAATCTTAAGAAAGAGCAGCATTTGAGGTATTCTCTTTTCTTCTTGGTGTTTTTTGTTTCCTACTTATTGTGTTAGAAGTAAGGGATTTATTTAACTTGTTGGGATTATAACACTGGTGCAGTAGGAGTTAGGAGGCTTTGTAGCTTCATCCTCATTTCTGAAACGTGATTATTGCTATTATTTCTGATTCATGATCTGTGATAACACAGAGAAAAAATACTTTAGTGCAATCCAAAGCACTTTTCCTAATGATCAGTAAAAGCTCTGTTACTCTTTCCCAATAACTAGCCTTGCACTAGTGAATTTAAACAATTTATGCAGACTTCCAAGACAGAAGTGACTTTCAAGGGAAGCCAATTATAAATTAAGGAGGTTTTAAGATGAAAAATGCTAGCTTTTAGTTAGTTTAACATGTGTGAATTATCTCTTTATTTTGAATTTAACTTACAAAAAACGTGGATTTTAAACACACCATTCAAAGAAGGAAGTGTGTCAAATGGTCAGTTTTAATACTGGCCAAAGATTTGCAGCACATGTGATTAAAATGACTTTTTTTTCTTTTTTTTTAAAAATATATGCAGCAATGTGTTTGCTGCTGCATTTGATTGTCAGTTGTCCTGGATACTGACTCACAACAAATGCTAATGTTGAAAACAAAGCTAAGACATTTCTGTAACTGGTGCCTTATGATAAGTTAACTTTTGTTTTTTCTTTATTTCTGTGTTGAGACAGTAGGCATTTAAATGGCAGGGTATTTCTTTGAAGTTCTTCTATATTAAAATAAGCATTAGGTACTGCATATTCCTGTGCTGTTCCCCTTTTCTGTAAATAGAAGCTCAGCCTGTGTTTTCCAGTGAGAGGAACTGTCACTAGTTTGACACTGTGAAAATAGTTAAAATTTGCAAGAATTTTTGTGGTCTCTTTTATTCCCTAGTGACTAATTATTTTTATGTTTAACATACATAAACATGTTTATATGAAATGATTCATTGTATTGCATTGCCTAAATGTAATTCCTGCTGTTGCTCATTGGAAACAAGCATAGAGGCATATGAAGAAATTGAGTAAAGAGAAGCACTGTTGTTCAGAATGCAAAGCTCCTGGAGTATATCAAGCATGATAACTAATTTGCTTACACAGTAATAGTGGGACAATTAATTCTATGACATTGAAGAAGCAGTAGTTGAGAATGTCCTGTTGGTGATGGGGGCCTTGAAACTCCACCAAAATCCTTGTTCAGACAGAGGGCTGCAAAATCCAAAGGGCTGAGCAAATAACTGTGTTTGGCCTCATTGGTATCTAGGTTGCTTGATTCCAGTAAAATAAAGTTGGCCTGGCTACATGCATGGGTCTAGCCCACAGGAATTGCACTTTTTTCTGCATAAACTTTAGTTGGCTGTTTGCTCACTTAGAAGGACAAAACAGAGATAGAAAAGTTGAGCTGCACAGACAGGGCTCCAGCCGTGTTTTATGAGTGGAAAGATGGACAACACTAATAAGTTTTCAGCCAAGAAAAAGACAGTTTTAGCAGAATGACAGAAGGAGTGAAGAAGTACTGCAGATGGAGTGCTCCAGGACAGTGAAGGATGAGGGAGAATAAAATCATGCTCATCTTAACTGAGCATGTCCTTAGTTCCCAAGAAGCTACAGTTCTGTGACAGTGGGCAGGGACTGTAGTCAAAAAGTATTGGGAACTTGCTTATATTTAAAGCCTTACTCTCCACTGCCAGTGTGCTAAAACTCATTTTACGGGGGTTTCTGTGATCTATACAGGGAGCATGTTAACATTATTTAAAAAATTTGATAATTTAGATTAAATATCTGAGGTAAACACAGGTTTAGCTTTCAGTTAACCCTCGGAGAGAGCTACTTATGGCATTCTTATTGTAGTATACCACAAGGAGGACAAAGTCCACATTCAAATGACACATTGTACAAGCTAATCATCCAAGAAAAAGCCCAGACTACTGTGATCAGCCATGTCAAAGTAAATATTGTATATTTAAAATAAAATTTATGTTTGAGGTTAGAAGATGCAAGCTGATTTGTCACAACTATCTTGAGACCACTTTTTAAACCCCTTTAAATTAATTTCTAGATACCAATTTCCACTGAAATCATGCTACAAGTAGAACTTCAAAGCATTAGCAAATTGATGATAGAATTTTTTTAATATAACTACAGCTATAGCAATAAATTTCAGATATCCATAACTTCCAAGCTGGAACCCAGATTTCCCATGTAAATTTAGAGTCTGAAAATTCATTCCTCTTGCAAGCTACTGTAAGACAGCAAGGTTTAATCAGTTCTGAATGTGCGTTTATCCTCATAATCATTAATATAAAAAGTTCCTAATTTACATTCAGATTTTAATTCAGATGCATGATGCTTGGTATTCTTGAAACACCAATGAATATTTTCAAGGAAGTTAATTACAACCTGAGAATGAGAGTTTCTGGGTTTGTTTAGGAAAGACAAAAAGTAAAACAAATGATCTCATTTGTCATTGACTGTTGGTACCTTTCATCAATTAATTGGTTTTTTTTAAAAGGATGATTTTGAAAATGTTACTATATATCATACACAATAGCTTTTTATTTATAACCACATCAGTCTTCACCACGTGCAATATGTCAGAACTCTAGCAATGCTTCTACCACACAGTTAATTCCATACCTTTAGAATCATCCTGTTGGCTTACTCTGGCAAATGAAAAGAAAAACAGCAAAAGCAATAGTAAACATACAATTTTGCATGACTGAGACTGAGGGATTGCAGCCTGGGTCTGTAATCAAATCAAACTCTGAACTTAGCATCATTATGTATGTTCATAATGTCTCTCCTTTATTCTAAAGCTCTTCTTGTTAGATATGACTTTATTGGAAACTCTATGAGATTGTTATGGATCCTACCTGCAATTTAAGTTTTGAACCATATTGGGTAGGTCTTCATAAGCTCTACTTAATATGACTATTTCCATTAGAACTGAACAATGAGGTTTTTGCTCTATCTTTCTTCATTTATTGTACAATAAGAACAATTAGATTAGATTACTGCTTTGCATCCTATCATTTACTTCTATTCAGCTTTTAATTCAGAGAAATGTGACATATCTTAATAAACATATTCATCAATGTAAAATGTATTTGGGAGAAATACAGTTAATCACTGACATTATCCTTTAGCAGTAAGAATTAACATTATGGTAATAAAAATATTAAGAATATATTTTTACATTTTATACTGTAGTTTAAAAGGCTGAATAATTATTTAATAAAATAAAAATATTGGCATGACAGAAGAGAGCATTGCTGTACTAGACTATTATATAGGCAGCTTTGAGTCACACAACAGCAGACTTGAAAAGCACATATAAAGGATGAGACTCATTTTGCTGTCATTGGGGTGCAGATTAGTACTTTGAAATGTTGCCCAATAGTACAGGGATGTATTTACCATCTGCAAGATGGAAAGTTCAATATCTTTGGAAAACAGTGATGTGTTTCCCTTGTGATTCCACTTTCACTTCGCAATCTAAATTCTACTCATTAAATGAGGTGCTATTCCTATTATATACTACCCACCTTAATATCTAAAATTGTAGTTGGTCTTTGGGCAGGCACACTGAAATAATAGTGTTCTCAATGTTGAATAACTTCCAGTGCCAAATATTCCCACTATTAACCACAGCTGTCAGCAACATCCATTGTCAGTGCTTCATGTCTGTTGCAATCTTTCATGTCACTGGGATTCTTGATGTCAAAAACTGGTATAGAAAACAATGCCAAACTAATGGGAATCATGTTTTGAAAAAAAAAGCCCCAACAATCCAGCAACACAACCTTTTAATGATTGTATTCTGCCAGATTTGTGCTCCTTAAAATGAAGACTTGAGGCTGATACATCTTATTTTTTAATATAGCGAGAGTCACTTCACTGAAAGGCAAACAAAAAGTACCTTTGCTTTCAATGTTGCTTTGCCAGCACCCTCACATAAACTATGCTCGCCTTTTCCATGCCAAAACTATATTGGTTTTAACTGCTGATTTACAGCTTAATCATCTCTCTAAATCCTTGAACTCCCACCCCCATATTTTGTCTCAAAAGCCATAGATTTGTAACAAAAATAATAAAAACATAAATTCACTAATACATCAGTTTCTGTCCATGCATTCAGGTGCGAGTGTTAACTATTGTAAACTGGTATATCCACAGCTAAAAATATAAATTTTCTGGCTGTGAAAAGCTTTGATAATACTGTATTTTAGATGTTAAAATGCTCTTATCAGAAATGCAACATTCTGTAAAATCACTTTGCTCTTAATTCTTCAATCAGTCATCCCAACTTTGCCAAGCAGAATCAGTACAGCAGTTACAAAATAAAGTAGAAGAGGTTGGCTGCATACATTAAAAAGCTTATGAATACACATCCCAACATTATGAGGCAATTGTGAGATGCTATTCGGAGAGAGGTTTGCACGAACTTCAATTTACAGTTTCAATCATAAATGATTTTCAGTACTTTGTTCTATGTTCTCTGCTTTACATCATAACTTTCTTCGAAATGTACACATTGGCTCTGATTCCAATTTTATTACCATAAGATAAAGTCAAGAAGGGAACTAAGTGTGTTTAATATTTATGAAATAACTTTGCTTTAAAGTTTTAGAATAGAAAAAGTAGTTGGAAAAAATCTCTGGAACCATGATACAAAACTACATTAATAATCATTTCCAGATTATTACAATGTGGATTTTTATTTAATCTTTAAATTTTAGTTATCACATCTAAATAGCTTTTAAGATCCCTTCAGTAACATAATTTTGCTTTTAGCTCATATATTTAAGTAGCAGATCTGTGCACCTAAGCTTAATGCTCTAACCATACTTCTGAATCTATAATGAATTTGTAACTTAATCCAAAATAATCCAATTGCCTTTTACCATCCACTCTTTACCAATTAAAGAAAACACACATTTGATAAATAGCTATTTATACACACACACACACGAGCATACACTAAAGATAACGTGCATGACGAAGTCTGGACACTATTAGAGTTAGAATTTCTTTAGCTGGAAGTGTCCACAACAAACTGTCTCAAACACAGATCAGTTTTTCACCCTGAAAAGTTTGCTCTCACTGCTTTAGTTCACCTTTTACACTCTACAGCACTAACCAGGAAAAAAACCCAAACAAAACCCACCAGCCTTTCCCATGTAGACAGTTGCATTTCCAAGGCTAATCTGATCATTCTTGAACTGCTTTATTGTTTTCTCTTACACATTCTCCACACATACTAAACCTTGTGCTTTGTACTGCTGCCTCTTCTGATGCCTGTAGCAAGCTGGTCCTCTGTGACTACAAATACTGCTGGATGATGCTGGATTTGATTGTTTTAGAAAGCCTGCAGTCAGCCATTCTGGACAAAACACGAAAGAATTCCACAACACAGAAAAGTACAGCAAAATACCTGCCAGCATTGAATTTATCCCTAGGGCACTGGAAACTAATGACTTTAAGCCCTGGATTACAGACTGGCAGTGGGTGTGATTCTGAGCTGGGGGCAGGCACAGCTGGTGAGCCTTGCAACAAAAGTGGGATTTTGACAGTGCTTAGAGTAATGGCCAGTTTAACCAATCAGATGAAATTCCAATTGGTCAAAAGTCACAGTAAAGCATTTGTCATCTCTAATGGCTCAAGGATTTACCCAGGGGCACTACAATTCAAGCAGGGCCTCATATATACCTCGCTGAGGGGAATTGTGGTTTTGTTATTAATCTGGAGTAAGGAGAGAGATAAAGGGATATGCAGGAAGTTTATCTTATGGCTTTGCAAAAAACCCCATGACATAGCTTAAAGAGTTCAGTGTTGGAAAAGGAAAAATGTTCACTGCCAAGAGCAATACAAGCCAGTGAGAGGAAGTGCAGAGAAAACTACCAAATCATTTACTAAGTCAGACTCTCCCGAGAAGTGTTTTGAGAAGCCAGGAGGCTAGAAGAAGTTTTCAGCTAGATGTGTTTTCCATTTTTGTTCTGATTCTGGGGAAGTTTGTGAGTCTGCAATCAAGGAAGATGTCTGTGCCCTTGGCACACAGGAGAAAGGGAACCTTTTGTGCTCTCCTTCCATGCTCATCCCTTTTGGCAGCACAGCTGCTGTAGTTGCACAACTGTTGTCACCCCCAGGAGGCAGAACAGGCCTCGTGGAGGGTTTTTGTGGACACTGAATTCTCATCCACTGAACGCTGGCACAAAACAGAATCACAGGTGGCAGCTTTCACTTACATAAATGGTCTGAAATTGTTCTGGAACGTTACATGAGCAGGACACTGAGCACAGTGCATTTGTTTCACACAGACCCTTCCAAGGATGGAGGGATCCAAGTCAGCACGTTTGCAGTGGGGTAGTTGGCCAAGAACAGACTGGCTGCTCTGCTGCTCTGGCCAGGTGGGTTTGGTTTATGTAGAACAATATGCTTAGATCATTCAGAGGCAAATTAAAAAGAATGAGGCCTATTGTTAGTATTTTATAAACAGCTTCCAAAAAGAAAATGTGTTTTTTTTTCCTAAAAGCTTTATTCTACCTCATCAAATTACTAACTCCAGTTTAAAGAATATATTTTTCACTTATAATAATGGCTTGAACTACTTATTATTTTTTTCAAAGCTGCAAGGTTGGAGAACAGCATTCCTCCTATAGTAATCCAGATTCTTGTTAAAATTAATTTCTGAACAGCCAGTGATGGTGTGAGGAAACATTCCTTACTGTTGTCAAAACCAAACCTGACCACCACTTTGGTTAGAACAGTTTCAAGTTTCTAGTCACAGCTCTCTAATTAAATTGCCAGTAAATGCTTTAGTTAGTCAAATGAACTGCTGTAAGGATTTTTAAAGCTAAATCATTTACATTAGAGATTGATGCCTTCTTTCCCATCATTTTAACACTTATTTTTCTCAGATTCTTGTTTTTCCTCCTTACTTAAGGACTACCAATTAAGAACAGAGGTCTGTGAAAAGGAATAGTTTCTCTCAGGAATAATTAGCCCCAGAAAAGATCTTCAAGAACCCATGGAAAATCAGAAGGGCTAAGATATTTGCAAAGGGGTTTTGCCTAAATTTTTAACTAGCATAAAGATCTCTTTAAGAGTTATGATAGCAAAATCCAGTTATAACAGCCATCTACGTATTCTCTAGCATGTGACTGGGATTTATCTTGTGTCTAGAAGCTTTTGCATCAAAGTCAGTAAACTAAAATTTTTCCTTGGTAGCCTTTAACCTTGCAAAGGTATGACTGTGGTGATGGAGAAGTCACATACTGGATGAAAGTGTTTGTAGCAAACCCAGTAACAAATATCAGAAACTTCTGAATCTTTAAGAACATTAAAAATAAAATTATTTATGCTTCTTTGAAAATGTCCACATTTTAGCAGATATAGAGGATAAGTATATAAAATAAAATTTATATTATTAAGGTAGCTCTCTCTCTGATTTGTTTATTATATTAATAACTTAATGCACTCATCTAAGAACTACCTGACTAATTTTTTTCCAGCTGTGATCCTACGCCTCTTATAGAGAGGTCTAAATAACTTTATGCAAATAGATTAGGCATATTTCCTCTCAGAGTAAGCAAATTACAGTAGAGAGAAGAACAGCAGTGCTGCAGGGCTCTTTTCAGGCACATACAAATGACACACTTCATAATATGATGATCTTGTACTGTCATAGTCTAGCATTTTAGAGCCATTAACATTTATTTGTGAAAATCTGGTTTGAAATATTTATTTGCAAGCTACGCTTTATTTCCTAGGTGACACCTTTTCCATCATTTCTACAAATACAGAGAGATAGAGGAAGATGTTTCTGGAACCAGAGACATAGAACTAGAGTAATGCTGCGAAGTGTGAATCACCTATCTTGCCCTATGCATAGGAAGAGATTTTTCAGATCTTATAAACATCAAAATCACCCAAACAGTTTTAGAAAGGAAGACAAGTGGTCCATGAAAATCTGGTCACTGTAACTTAGTGCTTTAGTCTGCTGAAATTGTCCACTGGAATAATACTAAAGTTTCCCTTTCCTCTTCACCACCTCTCATATCTGTTCATTAGGAAGAGGAAGGATTGGGCCTCTCCCCTCCAGCCCCTCTGAATCTCAATAACCCATATACAGTTCCTCACGTTTCTCTTGCATTTCTTGATTTTGTCTGGTCAAAGAATAACATTCTCTGACTCTTTTGGAGTTACCCATCCTGGGTACATACACTGACTGACCAGCAAGCAGAACAAACCAAGCAAACAACTATAAAGTTTGTACTTCAGCCTTTTGTCTCTATTCAGCCATTTGTTTTCCTAACAGCTGTAGAAACATCTCATCCTTGAGATCTCAGTAACACCAAAAAGGGCAAAGGAGATAAAAGCTACTAGAGGGAGTAACAGATAGCTAGACAAAATAAAACTCACATTACCCTTGTTCTCTTTTAAGAACAATAAACTTCGAGTTATTTACTGAGTGCAATAAAATGCTACAGGGCATTGTTAGCACAAAGTTTGGATCCACAAATCAAATAAGTATTGAGATGCTGCTCTGAGAGTCTGTAATCATCAAATAGTGAGATCTAGTCATCAAAGGCTGGGAATGCCAGGAAAAGAAGAAAAGAAGGATAGAGTACTCTATGGCACATCTTCTTCCCTGTGGATCAAAGAACTTATTTCTCGGGATGATGTCGGCCCTGTTTGTAGTGTTTAATTAATTGTACAGGAAAGTATGAAAGAAGTCAGGATATGTCAGAGGGTCAGATCATAGAGGAAAATACAAGCTCAAAACTTGGCAGATGATTTATTAATTGCTAATTATTCTTATTTCCACTTTGCATGTTATTAAGTGTGTGCTAGAAGCTTCCAAGTAGAAAATCCACACAATAGTTAATGGAGTTCAAAAGCAGCATTAATCCTCTTTTATGGCTTGTGACACTCTTGGGAAAGGAGATGCTGCACAGCTTCAAGGATGCAGTCACTGGTCTTAAGCAAACTGAGGCAAACTAGCAAATTACAGAAGGAGAAGTCCTAAGTGCATATTTCCCTGTGGGAAGCCTATGTACATACAAATGGGTTAACTTTTCCCACATACCTGTAGCATATATAGAGTTTGAGATCAGTGCACCCTGGTCGGTGACCACGAGCTGGTAACTTTAAGAATACTCATCACATACAGATACTGACAAGTTTTTTCAGCTTTGAAGAAATTAACAGAAGAGGAATAATTTCGTCTTAATTATCACCCCAGTAAATTAAAATTAGAACATATGCATGTCATAGTCCAACATCACATGCATGACTGAATCCTGGCAGTCAGTATGTCATGATCAGTATTCCATTATCTGAATAATCTTCTGAAATATTCTCACAGTAACTTGTGGCCATGGATTTCACTGCATTTGACTTGTGTGAGATAATTGCAAGTGCTATGTAGACTGCTTGCTCTGTCTTGTGGATTTGATATCAGTGACAGCTCCTAACTCTCTTATTCTCACCCACTTTCCTCTGATTAAGACATGGAAGATTTTTTTCACTGTACACAGGACTAAAACAGGTACACACTTCTTTTTGCATTGAAACAGTTCCTGACACCCCCTTCATATAAGAAAACCTGAGCTTTTTTTCAGCCTGACTGCAAGCAAGCTGAATGCCTCTGAGCATCAGATTATCTTTGTGCTTCACATTGTAGAAAGGTTGTGTTGCAGAAGCCAGTGCAGAGCTGGCTGTAGTCCAGCAATGCAACATTATCATATTTGTGTTTAGATACCTACAAGTGTCTGGCATAGATTGCTGCTGCCACAGCTGTCTGAAGTGGTGTGCACTGCTCTCAGTGGCAGTCAGAGCACAGGAGCTCTGGTGAGCTGCAGCACACGCTATCAGCCAGCCTGGCAGCTCCACTTCACCACTGAGGATCAGCGGAGCCTTAACATAAAAAATGCCAGATGAAAAGGTAACTTGCTCAGAGTGGATGTATTGAACACACAGGATGAGAGAAGCTGTCAAAGGAAGATGACAATCAAGAGCCTCATTTCATAAAGAAGATGTCAGAAACCACACAGAGAAAGTGGGTTCAATTAAAATGCTCTAGAGATTCTTTTTTTTCTTTTTTCCCCCCAAAAAGGATTCAAAATTGCAGAACTAGGTAGTGTGGAACACCTGGAGCAGCCTACATAGCCCACTAAACTTTCAGCAAAGAGCTGTATCTGCAAAACAGTCATTACCCCCATGGGTAAAAGTACCTGGACTGAATTCTGACAACTTGTTTGGTAGAGGTTTGGATGATAATCATATTATATTTTTCTTTTTAAGCCACAGTTAAATAATATCAGAAAATGAGTAAGCAAAAATGAGTCTGAAAACCAACCCCATCATATATGCACTAGTAATAACTTAATGATTTACCCAGCTGTGAGTCAAAAGCAGGCCACGCAAAGTCTCATTCTCCACACCCCAAGGAATACCTAGTGGTTAATGCCATTTTTTCAGCCCTCACTCTCTCTCTCTCCCTTTCTCACCCATCAAAGCTTTTCTTGCCTTCATGTTTGTGATTCTGCCTTTCTGTACCTGACAGTTGTAATGAAGATATGCCACAGTTAGTGACAAGGCAAGTATTCTAGAAAAATACTGCCAGAAGAGATGAAATGAAATAGCTAATACCTGACATCAGTTTCTGGAAGCAATCACCAATATGTAAATTTATGTCATGCTCTGTAACTTACAGATAAAATTATATTTGTTAGAGGTCATCATTAATTAAAAAATTAATGAAAACACAAATGCATGGAAGAAAACAGCTTACTATTAAAATGTCATTACAGCATAAGGATCTATAAAGGTGATATGGGAAAAGGCAGCATATGTTTGTCTCAGCTTCAACATCGACTCTAGCTACACCAAGTGTTATGAATTTTTAAAAGCTTGAAGTTGTGCTACTTGGCTTAGAATAACAAATGTGTGTTTTTTAAACAAATAATTGTGTTTTCTTGCCTAGTTTATCTTATCACTTCAGGACACTGCAAGTCTATATGTGTTCTACAATGGAATATGACATTCCACTTCATTTCTGAATTCAGGCTGTTTACACACAAAGTGTGTGTAAGCTGCCACAGTATGCACAGCAAATATACTAATATATATACCCCCACATGTGCTACGTAATGTGTGTAGCACATTATATTCTCAGTGCAGCGTTAACACTGGAACAAAAGGGTAAATGGAGAGTAATATAATGCGTTTTTTCCTCAGCTCTGTAAGCAAGTCTCACTTTGCTATTGTCTTGCCTTTAAGTATTAGTGGGGAAAGAACCTTTATATCAATATATAAACAAAAAGTTCCTTCTGAGAGATATGTTTTCTATTGTTATCTGTAGCTACAGTTACAAGAATCCCTGTACTAACCCACTGCATATTCTGAAGCAAATAAATGTATTTTAGCAGTGGCAGCATGTTCTTTTCGTGATCTTTTCACCCATTATTTACAATGCTTTGTAATTATGGTAACTATTAACTCTACAGGCACAGAAAAGCCAGAAATTTGTATCTTCTGATTTTAGGATTTAGTGCAACATAATGTGAAGGTTACAAAAGCATTCTCATCCTGATACAAAACCAGGGAAAGTCAGGTATTGTCTTTCATTGTCTTTGACAGTCTTTGAATTCCATGCACTATGTTTTAAATAAGTATGCTTGAGATGCAACAGTATAATTTGTATCAGCATAATACTATAATAATTTCAGAAATATAATACAATAAACACCATCATTGTTTACATAATCATGATATTCCCATCTCATAATCCAAGGATGCTTGTAACAATCTGTTGTATCACTTACATTAACATTATTACCTACTCTGGAGATGCTGAGATGTAATTTAAAACAGAAACACCAGAGTATTGGGGATAAGGAAATGCTGATTAAAACCTTAAGGATTTCTAGAGGTCACAAGCATCCTGGCAGTCTGCCATGATCACACTTGCTGACTAGAGAATACTTTCCAGTTTCCTTGCAGCTCCAGGTTAACACAGTTATTAAAATAAACTCTTTGAAAGAATTAAGAATTGGTACTAATCAGGAGCTCTTTTTAGGGGGAGAACCCTAAGTTTTCTAATATCTATAAACTTTCAAGTAAGAGTATTAAAATGATTTAAAAATGTAAGATTACCTAGGTCAATTTTTACTCAATTCACTAAAGAAACTGTCTTAGTATTGGTGGTTCAAAAATCAGATATAAAATCTCAGTCTATAAAAAAACTCCTTCTCTTGTAGAGGATGTAGGCATTAACAAAAACTTATTGCTGTAGGAAAAAACCCATAAGGGACTGGACAGTGATGAAACAGAATGTGATGCTTGTTACATGTGGATCCCCAGTTTAAATACAGTTGTATTTAACTGTGGCCAGTTTGTAAATTTACAGCCTAAACTATCTGTCACTAGAATTCTAATTGTTTGAGCATTAAATAACTGAAAAGAAACAAGTTTCCTGGTTTCTTAATATTTTGAGACTTGCTAAAAACAGGGGTGCGAGTGTTTATTAGCAATTGTTTAATTTATGAATACACTCAGCCTTATGGAAGAAAAACAGAGGTCTTTTAAATAGGGGCCTGTTAGCTTTATTGATTGACTGAATTTCAGGTGGAATTGTTACTTGGGGGAACTAATTCTGTGACAGACTAACAGAGCAGCTGGGCTGTCTGTAAGGTGAAGTGCCTCTGCTTTCCCTTTTCTCTCCCTCTTGGTACAACATGCCTTGGGTTACAGCAATCTCAGGGGTGTCCAAGTTCCCTCCCTGTGGGAGAAGCAAAGGGAAAAGTGACTGGGCAGAGCTGTGATCCACAGCAATGTGCTCACATTGGCCAACCTCCATCTCCGAGCACCTCTTTAGCACACGGACTGTGTGGGTGCACAGCTTTTAAAGAGCAAGTGAGTTCTGTTCGATCTATGATCTATACAGATACCCCCTGTAATATCCAAGTCCTATTATTTTGCTGAGCAGCTCCTATAATCAGCATGTGGGCTGTGAAGCCAAACTTCTTCTAGTCTTCTGTACTAAAGGTCGTATTTTAGTGACCTTTTGTTTCTTTTTTTAATAAATACTTCTTAAATTTTTTCTTTACTTGCTTTGGTATCACATATTAATGAAAACCAGAAAGTGTAAAATATGCTTATAATCCTGAAAGTTCTGTTAAACCCTAACTGATATTATGAAAAAGGAGAATACTAATGGAAAGAGCATAAACTGAAGATTTTGCTTTCATGTGAATGCAATTAGAGCTTTTCCCTTAAGCTAATAGGATAAGTAACTATATGAGGAAATCCACAGACACTGCAAATGTGCAGGAGGGAGAGAGTAGTGTTTGCTTGGTGTTCAATGGTCCATGTGTAATAAGCTGGCAGTTCCATCTAGTTCCTACTGGACAAATGTCTACATCAGAAATTCCTGTTTCTCCCTTCCCCCAGCCGCACGTTTGGAAGTTTCAGCAGCAAAGCCAAGAGCTAAATTAAGAGAGACATGCCTACATTTTCAAAGCTATTTTGTGTTCCATACTTCGTTGTTTTCTGTAGGTACAAATGTACGAATCCATTCCTTTTGCATATATAGCTGTGCTATTTAGGATATCAGTTAATTTTCTCAATATCTGTGCATGATTGGTCAACTCACATGTCTTTTCTCAAATTATTCCAGGAGATCTATTCTGATATTCCTAAACTTTGATTTTCTCCTAACAGCATTTGCCAACCTGACATAAACAGATTAATACTTTGTCTCTTGAGAGTAAAAAAAATCTTTTAAAGTTTTCAGTAGTTACTCTGATTCTTGAATGATAGAGAATAAATGATGTACAGGATGCATCACATCTCTAATTAATTTTTTAAAAGATGTTGGAATGATTCCTCAATACTGGTAGTTCTACAGAAAATGTAGCATAAACACAGCAAAACACAAACAGTGAATCTGTGGTAGTTTGGTATGGCACAATTATTGCTGCCATTAATTTGGGGTGTCTTGTATCTGGATTTTGCCCACACAAATGCACTTCAAAAACCATGTTGACATTACCACTGCAGCAAACCACAGGTACAGGTGTGTCTCACAGGTCTGTGCACAAGCAGCAGGCAACTGTCACTTTTACTTTACTCCATAGTATTTTAGCTTGATCTTGGCCAGGACATGGACCATTTTTTGGTAATGTACAATACATAAACTACAGAAAAGACTGTCAGGCCCATTCCTGCCCAGCTGCATGGTTTGGGGTGAGAAGGGTGAGGAACTTGGGTGCAATGAGCCAGAAATTCCCCTAAATAGCTGTGCCACCCTTTGTAGGAGCTGAAGTGAGCACCAGGGATTGCAGCCCTTTTACAAGGAAGAACAGGGCTTTACTGAAGTGGTCCTTGTAACAGCAACTGCAAGTAGTGCTTTGGTAGTGCTTTAACTCTCTAGCAGCCAGGATGGCTGACATAGCTTTGAGGCTGCTGTAAAGCACATCATGAGCAAAGAAAATACAGAAATAGGATGTAAGTTGTGAAAATACTAAAGATTCTTCAGTTTTTCCTTTAGTTATGGACAGTTGTTAATGACAATGAAGTGTAAATGCTACATACAGTGATATGGATTTACAGCTCAACAAAAAAAATAGCCAGCAGCAGTCTTTAATTTTATTATTTTTAAAATCTTGACATATTGGCAAACCTATACAATTAAAAAAAAATTCTTAATGGTAAGGCTCTTTTCATATAAAAATATTTCAAGCACTATATATGTTCTTTCTCATGAAACAATGGCTGCAGACTCTCCAAAGCGTTCTGCTGCAGCTAAAGATTCACAATTCTCTATTCAGTCTGTAAATAGTTTCATGCTTGTTATATCCTTTTTTTTGTCCTCCAATATCCTTTCTAGTGCCTACATGTGATCCCTGTGCATCTGTTATTACTGGTCTAACCCAGACTTTACATTTTCTGCCCTTATAACTTGCAAGTTTGAAACAACATTTAGCATATTTGGAATGGGGGACATTAGTATCATCCATCCTCTTACTGCTAAAAGTGGACCCTACTGTGTGAAATGTGGTTTAATTTGTGGGCAATATCTTGGTAACCTGACTCACTTTCTTATAGAATTTCAGAAACCTGAACCCGACTCTGTGCAATCTCTGTAATTGTTTAGATGCATAGTGACTGGCCATTTGGGTCCCATAGCAACTTCAATTAAACTATGCCACTTGGCTTCATGATACTTTCCCCAAAATATCTTTGCCATCAACATTTCTTAGAGTGGCAATTCTCCTGAGCTTTCCAGAATTTATAGGTCACAGGTAAAACAGCATGTTCTCTGCAAATGTTAATGAGTTTACAAACTGCTGAGTATTATAATTATAAATTTGATCATATTTCTCTACTGACTTTACACAGTCTTGGCACTGCAATATTTTTAGCTTATATCTGCTCTCAAAGGGCCCAATCCAAAGCTCATTGAAGTCAAGGAAAAGAGGTGTATTAAGATTAGCAGCTTTTGATCAAGTCTGAGACAGTCAGAGCCATAAAAACATTATCTGTGCACATCCCTTATATGCGACTGACATCTCCTTGCACCACTGCA
The DNA here is from genome assembly GCA_013390005.1 of Calyptomena viridis. Taxonomy (NCBI): domain Eukaryota; kingdom Metazoa; phylum Chordata; class Aves; order Passeriformes; family Eurylaimidae; genus Calyptomena; species Calyptomena viridis. Next base: position 167,685 of record WEIV01026905.1, read on the forward strand.
AGTTACTGAATCTCATTTTCTTTGCAGCTTTCTGCCTGATCAGGGAATCTATTAAGTCCAAGCAGTCAAGGCAGCTGTCTTGAGTCAGATAATTTTCACCTTCCTACAGAAAGGGAACTAATATAATATCTACTTTATGCCCACATCACTGTCATAACTCAGGTGCCATTGTGGAGGGCCTTCAGGGAGAAGGGCAGTGACTTCTACAGCCCTGTCCCTGGTCAGTCCTCTGCTTCTGCCTGCCCTGTTCTTGCAGGTACTTTCACTAGCCTTTTTGGGCACAGTTCCCTTTACAAATAAGTGAATTGTTGCTATAGTTCTTAAATGTATCCTTTCACATCTGAGGTATAGTGCAGACTGTGAACAGCAGAGAAGGTTGCATTTCTGTTTAGTGTCTCTGCTGATACAGGTATGAACAGGGAACTGTAGTCTACTTCTTCCCTGGGAATTGTAAATTATTTACAGATAGAAAGCTGACCTTTTTATTTCAGGATGGTGCAGTTTTCTTGTTATGGTATATGATACCATTAATATATAACATTTGAATTGCTAGTAGTGAGACCTAGCACTACTTTTAGAGGGAAACAAAACTGTTTACACCTGCTTTGGTGGACAATCTTCCACAACAAGTTCACTTAAAAATACAGACGAGATGACTAACATTTTTCAATCTTCATGAAATACAAACCAAATATTGAAAATGCCTAGTGGTAACACATCAACTATCCTTGGCACTGAAAAATATCTTAAACACCCAGGCCCCTTAGGTTAGTCTTCTATCAAAAGGCAAATCACAAATTCCTTAAATCTGCAAAGAATTATTTACTGTTGCTTGAAGCTATTAGTGCATATGTGTGAAAAAACCCCATTATTCAATAGTTCAGTCAGATGCTCTCAATTATGTCAAACTCAAATTCATGTGACCTTTTTTGGTATAGGAAGTGATTTAAAATCTGCCTTGCCTCTGACATTTAAATATGGGGAAATTATACCTTTCATTTATTTACCAAGATAAATAGAGATTAATGGAAGATGAGCAAAGTGAAGCATACTTTTATGGGAACAAATCAAATTGTTGGAATAGAATGAATAAATAAGATTGCTTCTGGCTTATTTTTTTCTTTTCCTTGCAAGTCATTAAGTTTACTTCTACAAAGCTTTCAGACTAATAACTAGGTACAAGTTACTGTAAGCACCTGTCACCTCTGCCAAATCAACTCTTCTCTGTTAATGAAATACAATTTTGTGAGAATTTCAGTATCATACTGCTGGATGTCCCTTGTGTGGAACACATCATTATCTAACAAGACCAAATGTTATCACATATACTAAGTCTTATGCAAGTATTAGAAACTTGCCTTCATGTTACCAAAGAACAAGACATTTGACGTTTGGTTTAGACACTTGAGGGACTGTTTCAGAGTTCTACTGAACATTTAAATAACAGATTTCATTTTTATGTGGAAACTGGTTCTGAAGGACTTCAGTCTGCAAGCCCCAGGTGTTTCTGAAATTCCATTAGATGGCTATTTTACCGTTTTCTAAGAGCCTGCTCTCTCAGTAAAAGAAAGGCATAGAAGATGATAATTTCCATTTTCTGCTTTCCACTTTTTACTAACACTCTGGTAAAATTACTAACATAAGCAGAAGTCCTTTCTATGCAAAAATAATCAAAATGCATCTTCAAAGGACAATGTCAGTCCTTCCCTCTTCCATTCCACTTAGCTACAGTGAAAAAATACAAAATTAACCAAGTCCTCAATATTAGACAAACTAAAAATACATCTTCTGATCCAACTCTTGTATTTTACTTTTCTCCAAAGCATATGCTCTAGTCAGTGTAATATATCATGTAAAAACACAATGTACACTCTATGTACTTTTAAAATACCTGGTGAAATGGCTTTTTGACTTTTTCAGGGCATAAGATGAATCTGCAGTGAATTCACAGGAAAAGCTGTATGTAGGATCTCTGAGATTATATTGATAGGTGTAACACTTTTTATTTACAATTTCTCTGGCCCTCAGTTTTCTTTTCTCTCCTGCTGTCTGAATTCAATATCAAATAAATTTGCAATCCCACAATGCTGCTTCAAGCTTTAAAAAAATGGACTACAGCCAGTGCCAATTTTGGGCACTTATCCAAAATTATACACCAGCCACATAGTGCAAAGTAGTTTTTGTTACCTTTGTATCATGTAACCACAAATTCCTTTTTATTCTCTCTATTCCCTGGAGGAATGACCCCCTTGTCTGGGTTGTCCCCATCTAGGAAATGTGCTAATTATCACTTAGTTTCCTAACATGAATTGTGTTTAATCCTATGCCTGGTGAGGGCCTGAACAGTAGTTTCATTGTACATCATGTAACGTTTTAAATGTGAAGCATAAGTGCTCTTGTAGGTGGCATAAGGTGCATGGTCCTTTTAGCTCTTTGTTTTGATGGTGAACTTTAGGATAATGGTATTCATTATTTTCTATTTCAATGTATTAGAAATTTCTGCCCTAATTTGGGAGACATACCAGAGCCTGTTTGCCACAGTTCTGACATCATTAAAAACAACTTCACTAAGGAACTAAACAATTCAGCAACAGCAATGCTGGCTGTTTCAGACACAGTTAGAAAGTATGTGTTTTGAGTCTCAAAATCTTATAATTTACAGTATACCAATCTTGGTTTTGTAAACACAAATAAATACAACAAATATAGCCTATTATTCCAACATATACTTAAAATGTAATGTATTGTATAATGAATTGTTTGAGTTAAAAACAGCGAATAATTGCATTTCATGAATGATCGATGGATTTAAAAATATTTCCGAAACAATATTTTTTATACCAACTTTACATAGCAGGATAATTACATAAATAGGAACATGAAATAAGCAGTTTAAGGTCATATACCTTGTACTTCTGAACGACTTCATGGCCATAGTTGACTACATTTGTGACGTTACTATCAGTTAATTCTTCCTGTCTACAGTGGTCATAGTAGTGTTTTCAATAAGAAATATCAGACTTACAAAAGTGAAGAGGCACAAATGTTTCTCAAATGATTAAGAGACCTTTCAGAAAGTTTATAGCGAGTTCATATCTAATAAAATCAGTAGTCAAATGAACCTCAGACATACCACTCTAAGATTAGCAAGCAGATCCTCTACTTCACAGTAACTGATCACAGCTTTTTAAAAAATCCATGAATCACTAACATTTCAGCAGAACATTGTTGTGAGTAAACTTTATATAACCGAAAATATTTCAGCATGTCTAATTCTGTATTATATGGCAATGGTGAACATAATCCACAAGATTAATGTCTCCACTCAATGCACTTGCCTTTCTGTCCAGTGCTTTTCAAGAAACAAGCCCTAAGTTTGGCCAAAGGTTCCTAGAGAACTGCTGCTGGTTCACAGGGCAGTGTGCAGGTACCCTCTTCAGTAGGTGCCATGATGCCCATAACAAAAAGCTTTTCAGTATGAGGGAGGTCAAATTAGGAGAGAAGTTGAGCTGGAAGTAGGAAATAAGACTTTTGGAGTAAAAAGAATGTGTTTAAGCTGGGTTTAAGAGTGCCATCCTGCTCACTTTGTGAGTGCTTCCCCTCCAGCTTCTCCTGCAAAGCTGAGCAGAAGTTTGCTCTTGGTGTAGATTTTGTTGAGGACTGGGAGGAGGGAACATGCCTTCCATTTATAGTGCACACACAGGTTTTGTTATTGCTCTTTTATTAAAGGCATGATAGGCAGAATCATCAACTGTGAAAATCATTTTCTTATGTAAGAAGAGGCATCATGTTGTGATGGTTCAGAGGTAACTAGCAGCCCTGCACCTGCTTCTGGGTCATTCCATCTTTTTTCTGGATCACAAGGCTTTGCAATCACTTTTCCATCATCCTGCCAGGAGACTGCAGCAGCGTGGGGTGCTCTGGGGCTCTGACAAGTCCCTCAAACCTGTCCTCTCATACATCCTGCAGTCCTGTTAGTTTTTGGACAGATAAAACTCAGGGCTTTCCCACCCTGCTCCAACTGTCTCATGACTGCCATACCTGCCATACATCACACTCTCCTCTACAACCCTGTGATTACAACAATCCACAGTAGCTCCTTTGAAGTAATACACCATTCCTTAACACACAAAAGAGAGAAATATGGCAAAAATATTAAAATTACACATGGTATGTGTGCCTGGCTCATTTTTCTTAAGAGCTTAGTGACCTATGTGCTTCAGGAACATTCCAGGAAGCCTGTAGTTCAGGCAAGTTGTATCCTTTTTGTGGCTGTGGTGTCACCAGACTACATTTTGAGCAGTAACACTGCTCAGAGTGTGCTTATTTCAACCTCTGGCCATTTGTCTTTTCCTGCCTCTTCATAGAAAAGTATCACCCTCCTCGTTCCCCCAGTTGCAATCCAAAAGCTGCTGCATGGCTCTCTTCTGAGAAAGACTGAAAGACTGTAATGACTTTAAAATAACTTTGCAAAATAGCCGTGTACCTGTAGTTAAAGCCAGATCAGTTCCCCTCATATTATCCTCAGTGTGGCTTCACAAAATGGGGCTGGAAGATCCTGGGGGCATCCAGCTATAGCTTGGGGCCATGAACAAGATCTTCTGTTGGCATCCCTCCACTTTTAGCTGCAAGCAGCTCATATTTCTTCTGCAGACACAAGCTTTTTTTTAACAATTTGGTGTCCTTCTGAGTTCAAAATACAAGAGAAATAAGCCTGCTAATCAGATTGCAGGCAGGAAGTGGGCACCCTTAAATTAATGGCTATTTCCTTAAGGACTCTTAATTTCTTTAAGGACCTCTCATTGCCATTCTTACTGATTTCCCAATAGCCCAGAATTAAACGAAGCAAATCCATTCACATATTTCAATATCTCAACAGAAGCTGCAAAAGGATAAAGAAATTGTACGTTAATCCCACGTTCTTCATGTATGTATACAGACATAATAGGTTAAGCAAGTAATTCCTCCTAGAAGAGCTAATCAAAGGTTTTAATTTAATCAGTTTTACAGTCATCTTTTCTGTTTTGACAGCCTAATACACCTAATAAAAATTTAATCTCTTCATTGTTTTAGTAATGTGAACCACTATTTTAGAAGAAGGACTTGACTGACAGACACACCTAAATGAAACAACGTTTGCTTGTCCTCACTGGGATTTTAAATAACTGTTTTCATTCTATGCCCTGAACAAAATAGTTTCTTTCCTAAACAACACGAGGGACAAACAAGAGAAATGTGATGTGTTTGTGTTTTTTCTCCCTTAATTTTCTGATATTGGCTTAGAAAAACCTTTCAATATAAATAATTCCCACTATATGCATAAATTGCCTACCATGTTTTCTTCATTCTCCAGGAGCTCTGTGAGGCAGGTATGGGAAAAGCAGTGCTATAAAACCCCCAAATAACCTTGTTTTTCTAACTGAAAAACATTAACAAACATCAGATAGTGGTCAATAAAAATGAGGTTTCATTCCAAAAAGCATAAAAGAATGAATGGGAAGCAAAGTGATGTTTCTTTCACAGCCAATGACCTTTTATTTGCTGCCAACAGAGTGGCAGTAATGGAGCTGCCAGCCTGAGGAAGGACTATGAGGGCTGTACACTCCAGTGTGACAATCCTTTGTTCATCAGAAACTTTCACAGAACTCACTGAAAATAAGTAAATTTTCAATGCTGTGGAGCCCATGCATAAAGAGAACTGTTCTTGTTTCCTTTTACCTTGGAAGATGCAAACTTGCATCTTTTTGATTATTTGTCTTTTATTTCAGGCTTGCAGGCAAAAAAAATATATTCTTGAATAGTATACTACCTTCTAATATATATGTAGCTACTTGATACTATTTTTATTAGCTGCGTAAAATATATTATATCACTAAATATTGTGCTTCACTGATGTGTGTATATAAATTTCTATGAAAATAATCCTAGTTAGACTACAAAGATGAGCTTGACTAGGCTTTGGAGAAGTTACCAATCCATGGTCATAACATGCATTTTAGAAAAGATTTTAGAAAAGGTTTTTCTCATTGTAAAGTAAAGAAAGTTAAAAAATAAATCACTTCTCTTCTTGCTGCCAATAGGTTCTGTGCTTACTGTAACACTACGTGCCTCCTGTGAATTCAAAACTCTATCTTTTGCAGTGTTCTTAAGGTTATTGTTACTAAAACTAATCAATTTTAAGACAGCTTTTCAATTCTCCCTTTTCCACAGACTCTCCTTGTTACAGAAAATGTCCATAATACCAGTAATGTAATGCAATTCAGGAATGTTAGGTAGCTGAGAAGACTGGGACCACTGATTATTATTTAATAACTTTGCATAGATGCTACATAAAATAAATAAATGATTTAATTGCTTATAGGAAAAAGTTAGAAGGATCAACTTCAGTTCCTAAAATTTTTATAACTGACTTTATGCTTTCTAATATGCTGAGGTTTTAATCCTCTCTTAATTAGTCAGCTCTCTTTCTCAAGGTACACTAATTTGAATGCTTTTATTATTTTTCCTTGAATATGTGGGTTCTGTGGGCACAGTTTCAGGTCTGTTCCCATGGGTTTTTATCCCTGTGTTCCTGCAGCTGGAGATGGTGTTTCTGGGAAAGCAGGTGTATGGCCAGAACATCCCCATGACTCAGTAATCCCTGGCTACCAGAACTATCTCATAGGACTTTTGGCTGCCAGTTGTTAGTCTATGTAAATCCAGTAGTCTTTTGTGAGGAAAAGACCCAAGCTTTCCCAGGCTGGACTGAAGACAGAACTGTATGAACAGGTCATGGTTATATAGCACACGGAAGGGAAGGATATCTTGGCTGTACTAGAAAGGCTGCTCAGCATCAATTCAAAATATTCACAAGTGAGTTTCAAAAACCAAAAATGGGAATCCAATATTGCCATAGAGAAGAGAAAAGTAGTGAACAATTTGATACAGGTCACTTGTTTCAAGAAGAACTATTTCTACACTTTGGTGCCTAATAACACCTGGAGGGTCATATTACAAACCCTTGCCATGGAGTCAGTTATTTTAGTATTTCATTACTATTATTTTAAGAAGAATGTATTACATTTAAAGAAGAATCTCTAAATTGCTATAGCTCATATTCTTTAAAATGATAAGTCCATTTTTAAGGACTGTGGCTTTTAGAGCATTTTCATATACTTCTCATAGAGTTAAGGTTATGCTGCTTTTTTATCGAATAGAAGTTATACAAACACAGTGATGAGTGTTTTAGGGAGAAATTAGAGAAGCTATAAAATATATCAGATCTTTCTGAAGAGCAGCCCTTTCCTCCAGTGTATTTGGTACCACGTACATATTTGCTGAGTGTGCACTTCATCCCATTCTCCAGCTCACTATTGAACACCTTACGTGACACTGATCCCACAGTTAACCCTTGAAGGACCCCACCAGCTACTGGTTGCCAGCTGGAGTCAGCACCACTGGTCACAATGCTTGGCTTGTACCATTGCAGCCAGTTTTTGACCCACCCCGATCTCATCCGTATCTCATGAATTTGGTTTTAAGGACACTATGGCAAACTGGATCAAAAGCCTTGCTGAAGAATAATTTTTGCAACACCCACTGTCCTCCCCTTCTCTTCTCTCATCCAAGAAAGAGCTAATCCCCTTAGAAGCCATAACTTCACCAAGGAACATGATGAGGCCAGTCATGGATCTTATTGCAGTAAATCGAGTTGTTACTATTTCACTTGCATTCAGTAAAAAAACCAAAACAACTAACAGAATAAATTCCTTGAAGTATTAAAGTTTAATGTACTTTGGTACTACAAGTCAGTGGCTTTGGATATGTGAAAAAGCTAAAATCAGGTTTGTAATGAGAAACATCTCCCTGACTGAAGAGAGATGGAAATAGCATATTAACAAATATACAAGATAACCGTGAGTCAGTTAATGTCACAGGCTGTTATAATGGAGATATTCTGCTACTATTGTGCAAAAATTATTGAGGTACTTTATTAGAAGGCCGATGAATAACATCTCATTTCTTTTTGGAGGATGTGTAAATAAGAAACTCAGTAAAAAAACCCAACCTAAATCATTGTTAGTCTTTGGGGCTCATTCTTAAAGTGCTGAGCAAACACTTACTGAATAAAATGTGCCTTACTGAATAAAATTCTAATTAGAGTAATTGAGCTTTAATAACTGCTATGTCATTAAACATAGATTGACTTTAAACTAATTGTATTTGCACTGTATTATCATTTCTATTAATTAATACAGTAATGTTTATATTCTGCAAACTCTTTTGAAGTAAAACATTAAAGTCTATACCACTTAATTTGAAGTGAAATACCCTTTGAATACAAACCTGGCACAGCACAGTAAAGGTCCTTTAAAGGAATATGATCCAGATATTCCCTGTTTATGACTAAGAGCAGCTGAGGAAAGGTGACTGTGGGCTTTGTGGACTGCCTCCATTCCGGCCAAGGAGAGCTGTGTGCTGCTCTGTGCAGTGTCACTCAGGGCACACGGGGGGTTTCTCTAATGTGTGCCAGCTGTACCAGCAGCCCCTGAAACTGCCTCCTCCAACTACACCAGAACCACCTGCCAACCCAAACCAGTCCAAACCAAAGAGGTAAAAGACATGCAGGGGACTGAACTTGTCCTAACTGAGCTACATAATGCACCTCTTTGTGAGGCATGAGGGTGAATCCCATGAAGTCAGTGCCAACATGGAACTCTCCTGTTGGGCAAGTCAGGAAAGCTCTGTTCCTTAGCAATGCCGGTCCCATTGCCAAGCCTTGCTGCCTTTGGCTAGAAACCCTGCTCCCCAAAGACAAACAGCACACTAAACCCACAAACCAGCTTTATGCAGTTTTAACCTGAAGGGGAACCTGAGGTTGTGCATATTGGTGTGTTCAGAATGGCTACCAACAACAAAGCATTTGCTCTGGGAATTGCACTTTACACAGAAAGCCTTCTTTTGTATAGGTGGCCTGGCCTCATTTAATTTCAATTTTATCAACAGACAGTAGCCAACAAATAACCATAAGAATTATTTGTCTAGTTGGACTTAGAAACATGAAGCCTGCATTACTGTTCTTGTACCTCTAGCATATAATTTGCCATTGCTCTTTGGCCAAATTTTTACAATTTCTACTATAAATTTACAGTACAACACAAAACAAACCCAAACCAAAAGACGAGCACTAATCCTCTTATCACAGTAATATAAGTATTCGGGAAAAATTCTGAATTTAAAGTCTACTTTGTTGTTAAAAATGATTGCCAAGAGCCTGTTTTCAGGAGTTTGCTTTCCAAATTCAATTAAAATAAAATAATTGATTAATTTTATGTCAGCTGACCATTATTTTGATTTCATAAACCAAATCATCCAGTCTTCTCATTCACATATGTTGAATATTCAGTGGCTTTTCATAATTCTAGAATGGATGGAAAGGATATCAAGATTGCTTCTTGTCTAAATAATTCTACACAACTGGAAATCTGGAACTCCATTTGTCAGACACCAGCACACACCCAAGGGCTTGCAGTGCCTCACACATGGCACGGGACAGATCGGGCTGGTTCTGTGCTGAACACTTGCTGATGTTCAGTATTTCTGTTAAGCCTTTCAAGACAACCCTAGTTTAATTCACTGACACCACACTAGTCTTGATATTTGGACTTCTAGAAATTTGGAGTCTCTTTTTGCCTAGGCATCTACTGGAAATATTTTACACACTGTGACCAGTTCTCTGTAAACTCAGATCAAAAATAATCCTCTGTGGAGGTGAGTTTTATCTCCAGGGTTTGAATCAAAGGTGAATGTGAACACTCAAACTCAGAGCTTGCAGGGAGTTTTTGATTTGTACTCAGCTGGTTTTCTCAGCCATGTGTGATGAGATGAGGATGGTTATTACTGTCACAAATGATAAAGCCAAAGGTAAACAAGAGAGTCTCTTGACAAAGCAGAGACTTATATTTTGAACTTCAAAATGGTGGAAAACACCCAAACAATTAATGTCTTATTTATTTGCTACACTCATTTTACCTGCATAGTTTGATTTGCTGTCTCAATCTTTTTGACTTTTGAGTTTTGGAACTTTGATAGGGAAGTTTAACTTATTCAAGCCACTGCTTAAAGTGTTGAAGAAATGAGGGGCACCCCTGGCTCCCTGTAATGAACGATGCAGTGCACTTCAGGCATGCAGGAACCTGTCTGGGGAAGCCCAGGAGAAAAGCAGAGGGGGACATAGTGCTTAGCAAGGCTGGTGCCTTTCAGATATGTGGAACTCACAGTGCAATTCACTGCTCTGTGCAGGCACCTGTGTTCCTTTTAGCATGAGTTAGGCTTGACTTTCTCCTTGACATTCAGAGGTCTGAAAATCTAGGATGATACAATAAATCACTCTTTTTCGTCGATAATATTTGTCTGCATCTCTAGGAAACTCACTGGTGAAGAAATTGTGACTCTCCAGATGGATACTGGTATATAGATAGAGTTAAAGTGGTGGAACCACCAAGCTTCCCAGCATTTTAAAAGTTATGTGTCCAGTGGTAGAAGCATATCTTTCACACCTACTGAAAAGTCAGGTTACCTTCATAACAAGACTTTCTGTTCTAGAATTATGCTCTACATTCCACTAGAAAGCTTTCTATAATTACATATTATTGGTTATTTTAAACAAATGTAAAGCAATATAACCAAACACAATAACATGGGTTAAGCGTAATGACTTATTTTTACTTTTCGGACTTTCAACACCTGGCAGTTTTTGAAGTGCTGTTTGTCTAAGACAGTGCCAAGAAGTTCTCCTTCAAATGAATCTCTCTCCTATGTCAGAAACATGAAGTGTGGATTACTTAGTTCATTACTGTGCTGTATGGATGTCTATTTAAGTGATCATTCATGTGTTCTTCAAATATGCAAATAGCATAATCCGTATTTTTAAAGAAATATTTACACATACTGTGTCAGGATAAAAATGGATTCTTACTCATGAAAAACATCAAGACTGAGAACAACAACTCTTTTGATTTAACAAATTTAAAGTTGTGATTTAGGCAGTTTAGGAAAAAAGCTGTGACAAACAGAACTTATATACCATAGGTGTAATAATTTATCACTTTTTCATCAGGAGCAAGGTTAAACACTCTACATACTTCACATCTGATAACAGAGACTAAATAAGTTACTGCCATTTGCAAACTGGCCACATTAGGGAAAAAGGCTTCTGAAAACATACAAGGAGACCAACACGATCAAGGAATACTGGGAGAAAAATCTGCTGTAAATGGAACTGTGGAGAAGAGGTTGTCCAGGAGGTAAAGTGCTGCTTTGGTCTCGTGTCAGCCATTCCAACCCACAATCACTTCTACAGCCCTTATCCAAACACACAGGGAAATCTGCTTTCTGGGCTGTATAAGGGTCTATTAGTTAGATGAATGGAATTCTTTGTAACAAATAAAAACTTTCTATTTCCAATGATTGTTTTAACAGCAAAATGAGAAATTTAAATGGTCTGTACAATATTATACAAAGATTAAAGGTGACAGAAATATATTCAAGTTCAACAGATTTTCTTATGGTGAAAAAAACTCTGTAAAATAGTTTAAATCCTGCATAAAGTGTTTTGTGACAGAAATTTCCTACAAAGGAAAAATTGGAGGAGGCATGTTTCCAGTGTAGGGTGCGCATATTTGACATACTGTAAAATTCACAAGTATTTAACTGTATTAGTAAAATATATGCAGTGAGCTCTTGGTGGCTTTCAGCCAGTGTCCTGTCTGGTGCTATTTTGAGGTAGATGTTTCAAAGTCACAGGCAGCCTTTGCTAAATGGTCACAATCAGCCATACTTATCTGATTCTCAGTGACTTCACTGGCTAAAGCTCTATATGGGATATTTAACCCTTCAGGCTTTCCTCACACTGAGTTACCCCCACATGCTCATTTTGCAAAGGCAGGTGAAGACCCCACAACTTGGGGGAGCCTCAGCTCTTGCCTAACAGTTGAAATTTGACATCGATTAGAGGCAAAACTATAGCTTGTCAAACAAAGCTAAGATGAGGATAATTTATTTTGGTTCTCAAGATGGATCTTCTGGTAAAAGCCAAATTTCATCAAACCTTTGGGCATTGCACTTAACTTTGTTCATGTCTGGGAGGAAACAAGAACATAACAGATTATAAAGAAAATAATGTTCCTGCCCATAGATTTTCTGGCTTTTATTAAATGTGTTATGACTGGTGGATTCAGATATATTGCTTTGTAAATGTAATTATTTTTTCATTTCACTATTATGAAAGAAAAGTAGAGCAGGATTCATGAGTCACTTTACAAGATTATTTGAAGCAGACTGATTAGTGTATCAGTCTTAATTACAATATATATAATCTAAATAATATGAAATATTAATCTGTTATTTTCAGACCAAAGAATCAATACAGAGACTGGAAGTTAATTTTTTCCATGCACTTATGTCAAGAAATTAAAACAGCTTTATGGAGTTTTGGGATAGTTCTGGAATTTGACAATTAAATTAAAAACAGCCAAAATCATATTCCTCCAAAATAAAAGCATGAATCTTCAGAACTATGCACTTGACCGCTCTTTTTAATTGAATTTTTAAATATAATCTATTTTTCACTTGCTTCTTGCAATGCTAAATAAAAAGCATAAATAGTTTAATTGAAAAATTAAATTAAGGAGAATCAATTTGTGACAGATATATGAATGCATATAATGTCTCTTAACAAATTATTGAGCAGCCATACTTCTCATTTAAAAAACAGATTTCCTACATGATCACAGTGAATGATTCCACAAGTATTACTTGTGTTGTTTTACTTCTCTGGTTCTGGATTCCCCCTTCTCATTGACCCACTAAAACCATATCCATAAGCTCAGCTTGTGTTATACTCTGCAGAAGGTTCTGATTCAAACGTGGAATTGCTTGATGCACAGGGAAGATATTCTTCATGCTTTAGCTCTTAGAATTACAACCTATTTTTTCCTTTTAAGTTCAGGAATGAAGCTCTTCTCACTTGTGTTTCTCCTGGGCACTGAATACAAGTTTCAGTCCTTGGTCTCTGGGATTATAAGACTTGAAGTTATGCCCCAAATACGTTGTGGGGCTCTTTGTGCTCTCTTCTCCTGGCACACCAGTGGAACACTGAGCACCACCCTACCTGTGCTACAGAACAATTGGTCTCAACATGCAGCAGTATTTTGCACAGAGAGCAAAAACATTCAGGTTTCTAAAAGCTAGTGTATGAACCAGGAACAGGATTTCACTGTGGTTTGAAGTGGTAGGGAAAGTGAGGCGATGCAGGCAAGCTGCCAAATAAGAAAGTAAAATTTTCCAGCACAGACAAAACCCTTAAGCCTACAACTCTGCTAGTAAATAGAATGAACTGAGAAAAATTTTCTGGCTTGAGGTCAATGATATGGTTGAGGGCATGTCCACACAGCCAACTACCAATTGTCACATCTTGGACAGGGTGGCACCCTCCAAACTGCCTGTGGGAGCAGTCTGTGGGCTGTGCTGGCCCCCAGGCCATGCCCATGGCAGACCTGCAGAGATGGTGTAAGCTGTGACCACTGGGGACAGTGTGCAAATGCCACAGCTCAGACTGAGCCCAGCTTAATTTACTGTCGCCATTTCATTGTCCGAAGGAGTCACACCCAGGCAAAAGGAAGTACAAACAGTTTTCCACTAACAAAGTATAACTACAATAGCCTAAAATTATCCAAAGTTAATTTTAGTCTCTTAAGAATTTTGGGTGCAGATTTTGTGGCTCTCTCGTAAACAGCGTCTCAAGGCAGGAGTTCACACTGGGCCAAATGAATCAGTCAGAGACTGCACATCTCCTGTCTGGGAGTAGCTGGTGCTGGGATTAATCCACCAAAACTGGAGTATTGTCCACTGCCCTCCAGGGCTGGCGATCACAACACATCACAGAGGTGTGACCACAGTGCTGAGTGTGCCTCCTACAACTGGCTCCAGCCCCTTCCCTCCTCACATCCAGTTACTGCAGTGTGGCTTCTCTGAAGGTCAGCCACCCAGCCTCCAAAGCACTATGGTTTTGTGACTAGGATTTGGCATTTAAATGGCTTTTATTTTATTTTCAAGGCAACATTTTTGCTTTTTCTCTTTGAACATTAGTTATTTGAAAATGTCAGACAATTTCCAAGGGAAAAAAAAAATCTTTTTTCCTCTCTCCTTGTCTTTTTATACATGGTCAGGGAACTATTTTTTTCTGTATTCTTTTCTTATGCTGAGGATAAGCATACAGGTTGGGGTTATTGGTTCATTTGTTCAGCCAATTTTGCAGAACTGTCCTTGGCATTTAGGGACAAGTGATCCTTTCCAATCAGCAAAAAGGAGACAAAAGAGATAATCCAATACAGCATTAGATTTACAAGCAGTTCAAGGTCTTATCAGGCTTAAAGATCTTTTTTTTTTTTATTTTCAGAGAGATGTAGAGGTTTCTCAAAGAAATATATAGAACATTCTAAATTTGAAATAATAAGTTATAACAGTGGAGACAGCCGAGCAGAAGCAGCATATGATTTCCTTTCAGAGACTGATGACCTTGACACTGTCATTATGAGCAAACAGTCCATTATTGTTAGGTCTTTAAAAAGACAATAATTGCCTCTACATTTCTTGATTGCCAAGCAAAGGGAGTTTGATTCTCATTTATCAATTACTTGGAAATGCCTGATACCAAGGTTAGTTCCAAATTCTGAGTTCAATTTGCGTAAAGAAAAGATACCAATAAATTTTCAAGCTACCAGGCTTGGGCCAAGATAGGTCTTATGATAGCCCTTAAAAAGGAAAAAAAAGAAGAATTCCCCAAACAAGCCCCTGTAGTTGCCATTACCTACCTCCCAATAGGTGCAATTTGCCTGTGAAAAGATACAGGGAATAGGCCTTAAAGTGCCCACCATCCTTTCTTTCCATTGGTTTTTGGTGCTCAGCATTTCACAAGGTTTGACCAGGACCAAATTAATCACTTGCATTTAATTGCCTGCATTATGTCACTCCAGTTAATGGATGTCATGCTTCAGCATGAAGGAAAGACGAAAAAGAATTGTGTCGTGTAGAGCGAGAGTGAAAAAATTAGCCTAAACCCCAACCAAATCTTGACATTAAATACTTTCTCTCCTGCCTCGTAGAATCTTCAAAATGGGTTTATGAAGGTTCACTTATTTTTGAGTATTTTAAACAGAGAGAGGTAGTGATGAGATATATGGAGAGGTCTTCCACCTTTTTCAGGGCTGCATGTTTGGAATACTGAAATATATGTGTATGAAATTTTCTGGTTATTTGAATCCTTTTCCCAAGAACATTGAAATATTAGAATAAAATAATTCTTTAGACACACATTTTGTGAGTTGGATGCACATTTGCAGCATTTTAAGGTCCCTTGATTCCAACAGCCTGACTCAAACACTTGATGTTAGCCATGTGTTTGAAGTACTTTGTTAAACATAGACCTAAACTGGAATTGTTTGGCTATGACAGACTCACCCAATCTTCCACTTATGAATTAAAATAGATCTTACCTCAGATCTTACCTCTTTCTCTTCTGAGTGACAGAAAAATCCTGTTTCTGCTTGTAAAGAGACTAGTGTCAGAGAAGCTTCCAAGGAAGTAAAATGGTGAGCTGGAAAAAAAATACATCCTTTGTGAGGTGAAGTTCACAGTCAGGAGAACAATATGGTTTCCAGACCTCCCATATTAAGCTTTTAATGTGAAAACAAATGTTCTACTACCACAAATAAGATTCAGTTACTGATCTTGAAAAGAAATATAAAAATAAGGGTGGTTTCTAAGGTTTGTATTCCATTTTATAGAGTTGCTGGATTTTGCAAGCACTTGCAAATGTGAATAAGGTTTAAAAATCCACATCCTTTAAATCAACAATTATTTTTTAAAAGTTTTCTCAATATTAGACATGGTAAGGATTTAGCTTTATTTAGAAGTCCTAAAAAACAAAGGAGTACTTTTAACTATGATTTTGAAAGGAAGTCCTTCGAACTTGATGGTGATGCATCTTCCCTGGCTCTGGATCAGGATTAATTGCCAGTTTGATAACAGTGGAAGTGATTTTACTGAGGGACTCTAATGCTACCTTACTGCAAACAGCTACAGTTCTAAAAATAAAGAATTACAACTCTCTGCAATGAGCAGAAAACCCTAAAAATAGTGCATTAAAATTGTGAATCTGAGCAGATTTGCGTTGGTGTGCATTCCTCTCATTTGGAGATACTTGGATCCATCAGGATTTGGGTGCCATATAAAATGCAGTTTCGATCCCAAGAAACCCAGAGGTTTATCAGAGCATGTAATAGTATACTGTATCTTTTATTAGGCAAATCTAGAGTTAAAAACCAAAGCACTTGCACCTATTTGGTGGTCTTTGGACATCTTAACCCCACCCAGGATCATGCCCAGGCTTTTAGTGAGCTCTTTGTTTCATGTGCTGATCCTGGAGATGCCATTGCCTTGAATGGGGATTGTTTATTTTCACCAAACCCCAAGTTTGGCAGTTATGTTATACCACAAAATCCCATTCAGCTCTTCATAAAAAGAATAAGTAATACAAGCTCTGCCGAAGACCTAATTCTTGTTCCTGGCTTTTTTGTCAGCTGGTTGTAACTGTAGGCAACTCAGAGAGGCCACGTGCCTCAAGGGCTTCCCAAACTTTTGCCTCCCCTGGGCAAGGAGATAGAGTTTGTCTTAATGGTTCCAGATGGTTACTAGAGATTAGTAGTGCTTAGCTATACTGCAGTGATGATCATTCTCAGAGCAGGCAAGCAGTAATTGATTCCATCTGTATCTACATTTGGGCAGAAAGTGATTTATAATGACCATTCCTACAAAGCAGCAGAGGGCATATGATTAAAGTCCAGCCCTGATGGGCTACAGTGATGTTGAGAGACTGCTGAGATGCTGAGAGCTTTCCATAGGAACATTACTATATACAAGTTAAGCTACTGCAATGAACATCTTATGAATTGAAATTTGAATACAGAACATACATGTAACCTTGCTGTGCTATTCTACTGTAAGAATTACTTCATGACAAAATTTGTCCAAATACAGAGTCACCAAAAATAGTATCTGAAACTACTATTGAGTAATTTTCTGTTAGGTCGCATCATCTCAGATAAGTGAAGCACTTTCTATTAAGGTTTACCATTTAATATTGAACCAGAGATTCTCTGTCAGTGACCTATTTTGGGAAACGCAGAGTGCAAGATATTACAGTGCACATACTGAAGTTGTCTTTCATTACTATTTTTGGAGTACCCATTATTCTGATAGGTTATTACAACTACATATTCCTGGAAGAAAAATGTAACTTTTTCTGACTGATGCGAAAGTTCTGGTATTTACTGTAAGTAAGATCTTCTAGAGATCAAAATTCAGACTGTTCAAAACTTGGTCTCATAACTGTCACTATACATGGTCAGAGTCATGAGCCATATCATGTAACATTCTGAATCATTCAGGTGATGGAATGGCTTTATAGGATTTGCATAAGAGTTCTCTGAATTAGTATTTCTGGAAATTGTCTTCTTGACATTGAGAAGCCCATCAAAGAGTCAAATTCCTCCAATTCATCTGCTTAATTCATCAACAAGATCTATGGACAGTTCCTTATTTCCATAGGGCAATTTCTGCAGCATTGAATTATGGAGTTTTGATGCATTATTATTCCATAGGACAAATTGAGAACTGGTCTCATTGGTGATAAGAGTTTTTCCTCAAAGAAAAACTTGCTGGGATTAGCACCTGAGTACAGTCAGTGGCCCCAGAGTGACAGGCAAATTTGAAGGCCTTGTGAAGGTTGAAATTTGGTTTGATAATTTAAATGTGTCTTTCTAAATACTCTATAAATTTTAAATAGAAGTCTAATTCTGCGTGGATTCTCCTGATCAGAAACCCACTAAAAAGAGCCAAGGTGAAAACTTGATACTTGACAACTAGTTACCTACGTGAAGACCAGTGGTCTATCTTTTACACAGGCAAACAGAGCTCATTCTATGATTCACCACTGTTTTGCAGTCCTGGTACAGAATAGGTGACTATAGTATTTCAGTGTAGGCCTATCTATAATTAATATAAACTTGCAACTAATCTACTCTGACTATGCCGTAGTAACAGCTGTCAGATTGAGCAGCACTTTGTAAATCACCTTCTGTTTAATGTGCAAGTGTTAGAGTTATTTATAACTATGCCATACAAATGTCAGAAAGCATGTTTGGTGATTCACAGATGATAACAAAGAACATACTGTGGGACAGACATAGGGGAGAAAGCAGCATTGTTTTCAGACAGAACCATTTGGAGTTCTTCACACTATTGCCAAGCAGTCCCTAAGGGCATCAGCATTGCCCCTGGATTGGATTTCCACCCACTTTGCCTGAAAGCCCAGCCCTGTGGAAGCTAGGAAGAATTTTGTCCTTGTTTTTCCAAGAGCCAAACTTTCACTATGGCTTTACATGACAATTAATATATATTAATACACAGAAAAACTGAGCGAAAACTTAAGTGTGGCAGGTTTGCATCAAATGCAATAATTCCTCAGGTTTTATCTCTGAACCATCAGGCACTGCTATACGTATGACTAAGTGATATATATACTATTTTGCTAAATACATTCTAGATGACAGCAAAAAACTGGCCCAGGGGTTCCACCAGCCTGAGGGGAAAAAAGGCAGGTTTAAATCTGTTCTGGCAAACTCACCTAAAACTGCGCATAGCAAACATATCTCTAATTTGACAACTGAGATCCTTTCAATGTCAGGATTTTTACAAAGTTACCAAAAATTTAAAAAAAAAAAAAAATCTTTCTGAATATCCTAGGAAAGGAAGTCTCATGCTATTTAAAGCTTGATAAAGCTCAGCTTTCCTCCTTTCAGCTTTTTGACCAGAAAAAGTATTTGCTCTGTGACCTCGATACCATCACCTAGAAAGCCAACGTTTAAATGTATGAGATAATTCAGGACAGGTGTTTCCTCAGACTTTCAAAATACTTATGCCATTGACTCCATGACATGTTGCTGATTTTTGAGGAAGAGAATTTACAAATATATTTAGTATTTAATTTAAAGGTTATGGTATTGATCAATGTCCTTGTGCCTGGTGACCTTAAACCTCTCTCTGGCTGTGATCTGCGCTTTGTGATTTCTGGTCGATGATCATCATGTGCAGCTGAAATATAATGTTTTAAAAAAACACTGATAAATACAAAACTATTTTAGCGATATTGAATTGATTGCTGGAGATTTAAGCTCTGGTGAACATGGAAAACCTTTCTTCCTGGTTTCAGGAGGGTCTCCCCTTCTGCTGTTTGCCTGACTCAGGCAGGACTGAATCTGTCAGACCTGGGAGAAATTAGATCTGTCCAGAAGTTTATTCTACAACTTTGAGAATGAGCTGAATTAACTACATCAGTGGACCAAAATTTTGTGATGCATCTTTTAGGGGAAAGCACTTGGACTGGTCTTCCCATGTTGTAATAGTAAGTATCTGCCTGTGTGAGACCCCCAGGCAGCAGAGTAACTCAGAATCCTAAACCACCAAGCCTTTCCACCAAAGCTGCAGTGAAAGGTAACAGCTAGAACCGGGGATGGACATGTTGCTTTTTCAGATACAAAAGCTTTTCTAGTGACAACTAAACTTCCAGTGCTTGGTCAGCTCATGTAGAACAATGAATAATTATTACAGAGATGAGAAATTTTTGCTTTTTTAGTCAATTTTATACACTTGATCAGAGAGAAACATCACATTCTCCAGGCTCCTTGTCATACTTCAGCCTCACATAGCTTACATACTTCAAAATGTAAAGTAGGTCTACAGAGGGGGACTCATGTAGTACATAGCAACAAAAATGAGAAAAAAAAAATCAGTTAAAAAATGTTTCTAATAAACAGCACATTTATATTTACAAAACTTTAAAATCAGTAGGGCTATAACATTCTGTCACTGATAAGCATCAGAAACAATTGCAATTCCTGGCCACTGAATGTACTTAATTCTCTGTGGCTGACAGTGGTAGTTTTGACTGTAATTACTGGAGATCACACCGTGGATGGTTTGAATAGCAAAAAATGCTTAAGCCAAAAATTACAGGTGAAAAACAAACTTAGTATTAGACCTACAATTCATTAATGGACATAAAAATTTTCTTTATGATTGTTATGTAACAGAAAAGCCATAGATGCATCCAGACCTTTTTAGATTATTTCAACTTCAGGTTTGTTGTGGGTTTTTCGTTTTTTTTCATTTACCCTCCTATTTTGCTCCTGTTACATGGCAGCTCTCGGAGAAATCATATTACAATAAATTTGTCTTTTCAAAACACCCCTAAAATGTCATACTACTACCTGGTAGTTCATACAAATCACATCAGCTTATCTGGTGTAAATTTTAATTGCTTGTTGAAATAATAGCTTGCAGCTGGTCTTGACCAACATATCTACTGCCTAAAAATTCAGGCTCAAAACCCAGCAATAAAATAAGCAAACAACCCCTCACCCCCGACTTTATAAAGGCAGAAAGAGTCAATCAGATCCTCATAAAATAGACCATCTAAATGTTATGTTTATTTAAATTCTTCACACTCTTTCTTTGAAATGAAGAGACAGTGTCCACATATCCTTCACA
Source organism: Calyptomena viridis (assembly GCA_013390005.1). Taxonomy (NCBI): domain Eukaryota; kingdom Metazoa; phylum Chordata; class Aves; order Passeriformes; family Eurylaimidae; genus Calyptomena; species Calyptomena viridis. The sequence continues at coordinate 188,331 of WEIV01026905.1, forward strand.
GTTCATTAATCTTACCGGGATACAGTGGCATATTAATCAAAACTAGGGAAAGGAATGCTGTCCACAGCTGACTGTAATATACACAAGATGTCTCATTGCATTTCGTTGGAGAAGCATGTCTATCCAGCAAAGTATCCTTAAGGATTTAATTGCAAACAGAGGCATCCCAACATCTGCCTAAATAAAAATGCAAAGGATCTTTTCTCAAGAATTCCTTTGTTTACTGAAAGTAACTTCATTCTTGAGGAAGAAAAACAAAACAAAATTAAAATTCTCTGTTACACCTCTTCAAATTTCACCCTGGAGTTAATTTATACCTTCAGTGAGATGGTGAAAAAGAGATGAGCTGGAGACACCTGCTGATTAGGTACCTTACAATTAAAGAAAATGAATATGAGTATTAGAAAATAAAGCTATTTGTACAGCTTGATAATTGAAGGATGTATATTATAATATTCAACTTTGGAGTGTACCCTGAAGCTGACAGACTAACTGTGATACAGAGGTTCAGGAAGAATAATGATAACAGATTCTTTGGCTTTGCTTTCCCTGGTTTGACTGATGGCTAGAAATCAATACCACAGCTGCCATAGGAAGTAATGCCATTGACTGAGTGTTCATTGCTTTTTCCATCTTCAGAAATGAGATTTTTGAAGTTACATGCTATCAATCATTACTTTAATCACTGTTTTGTGTTTTATCAAGCAACAAATATTGACGTTGGAGGTTTTCAATTTTTAATGCAGTTTGAATTCATAATAGTTCTCTGTACTCATCATCATAATAATAATGCCTTAGAACTAGACTTTAAGGGAACCATATGCACACGTTTAATCCTTGCAATAGCATACTCCACACTGCACCTACTTTACTGTATTTATTTGGTTTAAGAAGTGCCCCTTTCTTGTCTCCTCCTCTCCCTATTTGGAACATACATTCATTTTGCTGAAATATAGATCTTTCCTAGGAGCCCGAACTTTTGGTCTTGAGCAAGTCCTGATAACAGGCATTCCTCAAACCGTGGTTGTGTGTACGTTAATAGCACCGTTAATGCACTTATGCTAATAAGAATTTTTTGGTGTCTTACAAATCCCAAACAACCGGTACAAGAAATGCTACAGTTTTCTAGACTTTTCAGAATGAAAAATAGGTATAAAATTCAGCATCCATTTGGATACAAAGATAATGCTTTGGCACAGGTGTTGAAATACTAAACTACTAAAGTAAAAACAAATACAAGATAAGAAAATACCCTACCAGAGATGAATTTTGATGAGAGCTGCTCCTCTGACTTTGAGCTTCCACAAACTGTTACAGAATGAGGAAACCATGACAGCCATCCACTCAAACCCTGGGAGAAGTGCTCTCGCCACCCTCCCATCATGATCCACCTCTCAGACACCTGGGGCCAAGGCTTTCAATTAGACTCAGTCACACCCCTTGAATGGGAGGCCTGTGAAATCTGTAGGTAATAATTAAATCAAAATAACATTGGGCTTTGTATCATTTTATTGAAATTTGAGAGATAACTGGGGGTGAGTAGATTCACTGAACCAAAGTGCAATAGGAGAAAAAAACCAGTATAAGTTAAAACTTATTTATGAAAGTTAAATGAAAACAAATTTGCAGGGTAGAAATAAGGTAATATCCCAGGTGTTTGGGCTGTTTTATGTGGCCCTTAGAGTCTTCAAAGACTCCACCAGCACCACCACCTGCCACCACCAAAGACTCCATATCCTTGTTCTGAGTAATGAGGATATTTGGAAACTGAGAGCTTATGCCTAAAACATACATATTTAACAAAATTAGAGTATATATAGGTGCAATTCTTTTATAGTTTCTCAAAATCTTAAAGAATCTGTAGATGGATATCTGTAGGAATATGTTGTATTTTAAATATTTTCTGCATTTTTCCCTTTAAGAAAAATCAAAAATAGAAAATTGTATTTAGTTCCTGTGTTGTTGGGAACAAAGTTTAACTGTTTCAAAGCTCGTAGGGCCCAGAGAAGACTGTTTTACGGTAGGAATAACTGGACATATTTCCATGTTGGAAATGGAAGAACAATTCTTTCTGACAGCACCTCTTGCTTAAAAACTGTATCTTCAATGCAGTTCATCAGGAAGGAAAATTAGTGGATCAGGAGAGTGCAGCTGTTCTAAGAGGCAACTCACACACTGCATTACATTAGACTTGTTTTCAAAAAGACAGGTAACAGAATCCCTTACACTTTTTCTACTATACTTTGCATCTTTAGCATATTCATAAGTTCGTATATCTTACCTCTTGTACTTTGTTTAAGTACTAGGGAATGCTATTAGATAAATGCAATAAAGCAGGAGTGCAGAGAATGTGGATAAGAGCAACTCATGTTTGAGACATGTGAATCACTGTTTTCTTAGTATGGAATTGTTAATCAGAACAGTATTATGGAATTGTTTGGTGTTAATCTGTAATTTGGTAGAGAAATGTATCTGTTTTACCTGCAGGACTTAAGAAGGGATGGGGTCAAGTAACCCCTTCCTTGCCTAGAACAGGTCTTTGAGGAGCTCTGCTTCTCACTCCCATGCTCGGGATTCTTCTTCCTCCACCACTCTGTAAAAGAAGGCAGATAGAAGAGTTGTCTGGGCACTAAGGAAGTACATCCCAATCCCTTTCTAAGGGGATATAAAAAAGTGTCCCTGTATGAGTTGTGTCCCCTGAGCTCCAGCAGAAACACTGGCTCAACCCTGCGCACATGGGCCCTTGTCTGTGGTTGTGGCCAATGGAGCCACTGCAGTGACCATGGCAGCCTTGGAATCCAGCCCTGGAGAGCAGTTAGAGCTTCACTCATCAGCATAAGGAAAGGCTGGAAAACCTGACGAGCAACACAACTGCTCTGAAATATTTATTCATTAAATTCTCGTAGAAGGGACTATGTCAGCCAAACACTGTGTGGTATAAGGAACTCATGAATTGTCTAATGAGTGTTACCATTTCACTATTGGGAAATAATCAACCAATGTCCAATCAACAAAAAAAAGTAGATAAATAACAAGTATTACATAAAACGCATCAAAGTTAGGAATGTTGAATGAAGAAATCTGTGTTTATGTGCTACTGATATTTTGTTTTCCTGTGTTATAGTTCTTTACCATACGTTTTTCTGTTTATATTACCATGCACTTGTAAAACAGTGAAGATATTTTAGCCAACTAGTACATATAGATTCACAGTAATTAATGGTAAATATTAAAAAAAACCCCTGTACTTCAGCAAGATGAATTTTTAATATGGCCAGCACTGGATTCTCTCATAATATTTCATTCATTACCTCTACAATCTTCTGTCTTTCAGCCCTGCAGTTTATTTGTAGTTACTAATTTTCTCTGCTATAAAACTTACCCATAGGTCTTTTGTGCAACAAATGTCTTGGGGTAATAATAAAAAATAATCTGATTTCCTGTGGTGGTTTGACCCTGGCTAAATGCCAAGGACT
>WEIV01026905.1:192199-267924 GCA_013390005.1 Calyptomena viridis
GCTCTGCTGGAAATGGAGAAACTTCCAGCAGTTTCTCAAAGAAGCCTCCCCATAGGCCCCCCTGCTAACAAGAAAAAAACTTGGCCACTAAAAACTACCACATTCCCTTATCTGAAATGTAAAATGTTGGTGTTGCTCTACAGTTGACCACCAAAAAAAGGAAAAAAAAAGTTCAGTCATTTAATGGAAACAAATATTCAAAAGAAGTAAGTGCTACGTTATGCCAAGGATTTGATTCTTGACAAACTCCATTTGCTAACTTTTAAAAGTAAAATGACTGAGGAAGTATTCCTAACATGTAAGCAGTGAAGTTCTATTGTTTCTCTTCTACAATCTAAGGAAATTATTTCACTGGTTTTAAGATAGTTTTAAGTTAGTCCCTTTGCTTTCAAGTATCAGACAAATCAAATGCAGCCGCATAGAACCCCACGCTCATTCTGACACAAACATCATTACAGAGGGCTGGAGATAATGAATGACTGGGAATTAGGACACCAGATCCTACTTGCCAGAGGTAAAATGGTCTGCAACAGACAAGGGAGATTTAAACATGAGTTTAAATTACTCACAAAAACATCCTCAGACTCTGTTTCTGACTCTCCATGTGTTGTCCAAAGATGAACACGGGAGCTCAAATGACAGTTGGTCTCAGCATATCCTTGTGCTACCAGAGTTTGTTATTGTATATCCTTATTGTCATTTTGGCTTTTCTTTTTCTCCATTTATCTAAGAAAAAAAGTTTAGAAAAATTAAATAAGAAATATATAAATTTCTAAATTAAAATTTTAAAAGTATTCTTTCCACCTGCCAAAAATCCACTAGAACTTCTCCCCAGCGTATTTTGGCCAAGGTATCTTTTTAGCTAGTACAAAGAATACCAAGAGAGGAAGGATTTGCTCTTCCTTACAAGCATGCTGACATGTTTCACAAAGAGAAAGCTGCTAAGAAAGAGCACACAAGTCAAACATTTCAGATCTTAGTCAGTATTGAGCTTTTTGTGCCCTTTTATTTGAGGTGAAAAATATTTTAGATAATAATACAATGATTAAAAAATTGCCTGGGCATCTATTCAGAAGACTTTCCATCAGTGCTTGCTTTCAGGTGGGTCTCTCATGGGACAGCCCAAGCAGGAAATTGTCTAAGGCAGCAAACTGGGACAAGAAAAGAGCCCTGTCCCCCCATTTACTTTTCCTCTACCAGAGCTCTGCAAACCAGACCAGCTCTGCTCATAAGGATATGCTAAAGATTTTACAAACTGGTGCGGGCAGTCCTAAGAGCCCACCGTACAGAATGCCTTTCCCTTCCCATGGGAGAGGATGAAGACCATTAGAAGGAGGCAATGAGTCAGAGTTTGAAAGAAATGTCATGCTGTGTAGACTGGAGCTTCCCTGGAGAGAGGCTGCTCCGGAGCACTCCCCGGGGTCAGTGGGAGCAGTGCATTCCTTGGATAGCTCACCCTCTGAGTGAAAGACTATGGGATTGTTTTGGCAGTGTATCCAAACGTGTGGAAGGAGACATGGGGGTTCATGGTGCCACATGTGTCTCTCTCCAGAGACAGGACTTTGGGATCTGATTGAGAGCAGAGGCCAAAGGAGTGACATTTACAGCAGCCCAGTGCAGTTCCTGCAGCAGTGGTTGGGATGGGGGCCTGTTAAGGGCATTTATTCACAGCTAGTGCTATAAAATCAGCCTTCCAGCACAGACTTTCCAGCTCCCTGTATGGTACTAGACACCATGGAGTGGGAGCAGACGTGTTTCCTCCTGATGTGTTTTCCAGCACTAATTTCATAGGACTGGGAAGGGAGAATGTGTCAGAGGAAGGCTCCTCCTGTTATTCTCACCCCAGTGTGTGGGTTGGTACATCATCCTTCAGTGTCTTGGGACAGAAAGAGGAGCATGCTGGAGATGTGCAACATTTGCTTTTGTATTTTAATTTTCTTTTCCATGTCATGACTCTGTGTGTCTCATGGGATCATCAAGTGATTAGCCACAAACTCTGCCTGATGATCCCCTTAAAAGCAGTTTGCTGTGCTCCTGTAGAAAACCCAACTGTCCTCCAGGCAAAAGCAGCATATACAAAATATGATACATTTGCAAAAAAATGTGCCTTTCCCTCTTTGAAGCTGTCTGTAATTACATATCTAGGGAATAGTTTGATGTTTACATTTTCAAGTATATGACTGCTTGTATTTAGCATAATATTTTTCATCTTTTCCTTTTCTTGTTGCACTTTTTGTGGTCATAAATTAAATTACATTATGTTGCAAAAAGAATGAGGATTGAGAGCAAGTCACAGCAACCCTGAAACAAGAGGCCAACAACCAGTAAGGCACTTTTAGGTGGTGGCTGTGTCCCCTGAGCCTTCTGGAAGAGATGCCAGCTGGCTCGCTCTAGCAGTTCCCATCCAGAAGAGAGTCTGGCTATTTCCCATGATGTCTAATGCCCAAAGGGATCTACTGACTAGTCTGACATCACTTCTTGGGGAATAAAACTGGCCAGCTGCCACAGCCTCTCCCCCCTGCAGCCAGACCAAATGTCTCCTGCTCAATAAAGATGGCTTTCGGCCCCTGGGTTTAATTCTTCTCTTGGATTTAGGAGCATAAATTCTGAAAACCTTAGCTGGTTTCAAAGGAAATTTACACCAGTTTTCTTGTGATGAGAAGCCAAAGCAAAGTCTAGAGTACATAAAATAAATCCAGGCTTTTGGTCTAAATTTATAAGGTTCCTTTATAAAACTTTCAAACTAGATTTATCCCCTGGTTAAAAATACATTTCAGTTGACTTCATCCTCGTCAGCCATTGAACAACATCCTAAAAAATTTTCTTTTGCCACTTACACCACATTTATTATCTATATGTGTATATATTTAAGGAGTACCACAGAAATAATTTCAGCTATAAATTTATTGTCAATTTACTGTAAACTATAAATTTTTGGATTTTTCTTGAATTCATTTATTGCTTTCACAAACATTCTCTAAAAGTTTTAATAGAGTAATTTATACTCTTTTGGTTGGGAGTTAATTTTCTTCACACAAATAGACTGTTAATGCAACTTTATAGTTGCAGACATGAGCAACTATAATGGACTCTGGGAACTATGCACTGACATTTGTAGAATTTCTGTGTTTCTGCAGGCAAAATGTCACTCTGTGCTGTGAATTTTTGGACAATATTTGTTTGTATATTTTGGTTTTCGCTATCTTAGTCATTAGAATTAGAGAAGCTTAATGATGCATATTATAGTTTGAGTCTTTGAATACTTCACATATTCTTTTACTATTTTCATGTATTTCCTGGAACAATTCCTGCTTTTTCTATCAGATTCTTTAATGGATGGTTTGTATATGTGCTATTTTGTGCTATAATGGACATCAGCTGCTTGGGACAACATTCAGGACTCCTGGACATTTTCAGAGATGCTATGGGAAGTTACTGGGTCTGGCTCTTGTTGAGGTTGCTCAACACTGCTCTGTGAGAGTGGGATTTCAGTTGCAAGCACTGAGAAACTACAACCATGAAAGTTGTATTTTCTGTGCTGTCTGCTTCAGGATACTTATTTTAGCTAGAGAAGGTTTCAGACAGAGCAGTCCAGCCTTTAAAAAATATTTAGTCTAGAAAAAAGGTGGGAGAAGGGCATAGGAAGTGCCAGTGGGGATGGGGAAAAGGGGGAACTCAAGGGAAGGAAACTAATTTGGGAGACTGGGAAGGGGAAAGGCAGCACATACAGAGGAGTATGGAAGAAGGTATTATACTGACCAGTGAGGTCTGTGTTAAAGTGAAGGATGGAGACGATTTTAAACTGGATTCTTGGCAAGTGAGCTGACTGAAATAGAACTGGATAAGGAAGCAGAACCCAAGGAAGAAAGTTTTTGGGGGGACGGGGCAGGCCTTGGAAGTGCAATACCTTCCTATGGATTGTGGTGAGGCTTACTAGCCTGTAATTCACTGGATCCTCCTTCTTGGACAGAAAAGTGACATCTGCTTTCTCCCAGTCCTCAGGAACCTCTCCTGATCACCACAGTGATCACAGTGTCACTGCAGTGGCACCCATGGCTCCCTCAGCACTTGGGTCCAGCCTGTCAGGTCCCATGGACTTGTGCATGTCCAATTTGCTTAAATGCTCCCTAACCTGACCCACTTCCACCAAGTGTGAGTCTTTCTTGTTCCAAAGTTTCCAGTCATCTCAGGTACCTGGGATTCCCAAAGGATGGTCTTACCAGTAAAGGTAAGAGACAAAGGTTATTGATACCTCAGGCTTTTCCATGCCCTTTGTCCCCAGGGCTCTGGCCCCATTCAGCAGTGGGTTTTTATGTTTCCTCTTGTTTTCCTCCCATGCTGATGTACTTGTAGAAGCCTTTCTGGTTACCCTTCGTGTAGCTCATCAGATTCAACTCCAGGTGGGCTTTGGCTTTCCAAACCCAATCCCTGCAAACTTGAACAGCATCTTTCTTTTCCTCCTGGGTCAGCTGTTTCTGCTGCCATACCTTGCATGCATTTCCCTTATGGCTGAGTTGTCCATCAGTGAGGGACTCCTATTGCCTCGGCTTGATCTTCTGCTCACATAAATTGACCCTTCTTGAATTTGGAGGTGGTGATCTCTGAAAATGAGGCAGGGATGTTGCTGGAAAAAAAACACATCCTGAATGTTAAATGTTCTTCAGAAAATCACATTATGGCTCTGCATCTGTCAAAGGTTTCCTGTCCTTCTTTCATTAAGTGAGGCACTTTAACAAAATTTTTCATTGCCATTCATCTGTTACTTTCTAGGTCTCTGTCCTGAGCTTATAGTCTGATTGACAAAAATGCTGAACACTATTGCAACAGAGATGAATAATTTGTAATTTGAACATAAAATCTTTATTGTTTTAAACACCATGTTCAGAGCATCTCAGCAGCACAACTCCAAGTTAGAGGATACTTTTGACCTTCATCTCTGTGTGCCTCAATTAAATGCCAACCCTTATCTCACAAGACTTTGGGAAGTTAAATTAATTAGTCATTGTGAAGCCCTCAGAGACAGTAGTGATAAATGAGACAGAAAAGTCTATGCAGGAACTATTGCTCTTCTGAGATGGTTTGAACAGTGAGAAACAAACATGACCGGTGCCACACACAGTATAGAAAGTGTGGCAGAAGGTGCTGAACAGCTTTTTGTGAGAGCTGCCCACCCCTGGCACTGAAAAAGGCAAGGGTCCATGGAAAAAGTGCTGAGAGATTATGAAACGCATGTGCATGAAGAATACAAGTACAGCTACATAGACAATCTTAAATTTTGGCATTTTCCAATTTTTAAATGATGATTTTGCAAACTTTGAAGCATTTCTACACATAGTTATGACAGTGTATTTGACACCTCAGCAGAATAGGCAGTGACATCAGAAGGTTTTGTTGTATGTCACAGCCCTTCTGTCTTTACTTTGTGACTCATATTTTCATTACTATGCTCTTATAATTAATACTCAGAAATTTTTTCTCTAATGAAACTACAAGACTGTCTCTGGTACTATAAGAAATAGTCTCATTAGGAATAACACATTTCTTAGACACAATAGTGAACTCAGTATACAGTTAATTATCTGTGTTTTTCTCTGAAGTGAAATATATATCTTAAATGGTCTCTAATCATGCATTTCACTCAGAACTTTCACTATGTGCATATCTTGATTACTGAGAAAAAAAGATGATGGAAAACATCTATATTGCAAGGAAAAATACATATTTTCATTAACATAATGGAACAGATTTCCTGCAGAATTATGGCACTGTAATCACTGCACCTTTGTCACATATTTTGATATGTTCCTTTATTTTTCAGGTTTAAATCTTGGCTATAAGCCTAAGGTAGAAAACTAAAACATGAACACTCTCCCCTGTTACCTTTCAAAAAAATCAGATTTTTCTAGTGCCAACTTTTAGAGTTCCAACTACACAAAGTTTTCTTCTTTCTAAAAGCTGCAACATGTCCTTCAGATCCAGTACTTGCCATTCAGACAGCAGAGTCAGAATCTTTTCTCCTATTCACTTCAAAGAGATTTAAAATTAATGACCTGCACAATGCAGAACACAGGCCATTTGATAAAAATTTTGCTGTGGTTAAAACCCATCTGAAATGATGGAGTCAGAAAGGTTTTACAGAAAGCTGAGACTGAAACAAATGGGATGAGACAGTGCCCACATGCTGCTGGACCTTTGGTACTTCTGAAGTCCATCAAAACACGTCTGACACTACTGTGAGCTTGTTCCTGCACTGAACTTCTCTGTTGGCTGGAAAACTGCCTCTAACTTACCTGTTGCCAATTTACAAACAACTGGTTTTGTGCTGTCCCTTCTTCCTCTGTGGCATTTACTCTGTGGATATGTTTTCCAAGAGCAATCACACCAACTCCCAGCTTTCTTTTTCGAACTAAATGATTTAAACTGTTTAAGCTGCCTCTCACAAAGAATAGACTTTGTGTGCCTGTTCTTTTGGGAATGCATTTTGCCTGTTTTGACTTCAAGATTTTGATATGAGTGTCCAGAACAATGGTGTAGTGAAAGTCTTTCAAGTACTTTCCATAGCAACACCAGTATTTTCCCTTTTCCAGCTGCAAAACACTTAATTTGCACTTTCTAACACTGTACTACCTAGTAAAAGGCATGCTTTCCACAGCAGTGGCATGTGAAGGCTTGCAGATATCCTAAATCTAATATGCCCACATCTTTTTCCTCATCTGCTATGCCAGCAGAGAAGACTGGGACAGTACCTTGAAGCAAAACTTTTGGGAACACAAATGGTACACAGTGGAACTCTGAACCAGACCTAAATTCTTTTCACCATAGTCAAAGCAACTCAATTTTTATTGCAAAAAGAGGAGATAAGAGGACATAAACACATAACCTATAGGAATATTCTGTAATATTTGAAGTTCCTCTGAAAATTTATGTTTCCTGCCTAGTAATGCTACGAGCAAAATTATACAAATGAGCTTACAGACAGCCAGATATATTGCTGCCAAATGCATTGGAGGGGTAGGGAATGATGGGGATGGGAGCAGGATTCAAGCTCCATTGCTTCTGTTAAATTTTGGGATATCAGAACCATGTAGCACAGCTCCTCAGGCAGCCTGGCAATAGCCCAGCTCCCTGCTATGTCAGTCCCCCACCAACACTGTCACCTCCCCACTGGCAGCAGCCCCGGGTGGAGCCCTGGGTGAATTCCATGTGTCTGAGGAGGCTGCAGGATTTGGGGCTTCCTTTCCTTCCTTCCTTTGCCACCTTGCAATCGCCACCACGGGAAGTTTACACTTTTCTGCCATTTACACACTGAAAACTATTATTTGGAATTATGACAACTGTCAATTTTCATGTAATTAAAGAGGGCTTGATGTAGCAGAAAAAAAATGAATGTTTGCACTTGTGCTCGCTCATCTCTGCCCCCTCCTGAGAAGTGAATACTTAATTTGACCAGATTCTTTACGAGGGAAAAAGTGGTTCTCAGAGGCAGCTGAAACCTGACCCTTCAAGTTTAAACATGACAGTATAAAAAATAGTTTTTCATTAAAGACAATAGTTATGTAGTTGATATGTCAGGTACTTCACAGCCTGAGATACTGTTAAAAATATAACCAGCCATGGAGGTTTCAAGAGGAATCTGTATATATGGTGTGCTATAGTTGATGACAGAAATAAATCTTTTACATACAATGTCAAAGGCAGAATTCTTCAGCCTACACAGACACAATGAAAAGCAGGATGATCCTAGATGGTATTTTTAAGTTCTACCACTATTCAGGATTATGCAATCATTCATTTGACTTAAGAATTAATGAGAAGTGCAGGGATGAGAAGACCAAATAAAGGGATCAGGTCTTCACAGCTGCCCAGTTTACTAGAAGTATCAAAATATTGTCTGAAAAGACCATACAAGTAAGAGAATGAGAGAAGAGTAAATTTAGTAAAAAATATGACTGTTTTTTTTCCAGCCTGGTAGGTCTCTTCTAACAGTTGTGGGAAACAATTATCCTTTGTGGAGGCTTTTAACGATCTTTAATGAATGACTACAATTATTTTTATTCGTGATAAAAACTACATATCTTGTGGGTAGTAAGGGCACAATCCTGTCTTTGGGAAAGAATTTTAAATGTTCACACATTTCTTCCATGCAAAAAAAAACAACCCCAAAACACCTTTGCAAAAACATTTTGTTGCTGTCAAAAGGTTTTAGTGCATTTTTTTTTAAGTCAGTGATGATTTTGCAGAAGTACTTTTTGGTTTGGTCAGTCACACTGTTGCCAAGGAGTGATGGGCAGCTGTGGGTGTTGGTGAGCAATGACTGGGCACTGACACGTGATACCAGACTGGCCCTTGGATGTGGGGAGTAGTCCCATGGCCCCCCAGGCACACACACTTGCCTCTCTCCCATGGGTGCAAGAGCAGGTTTTGCTTGTGTGATACGGTCAGAGGGGAGGGGTTGATTATTGCCTTGATGCAGCTGCACAGACAAGTGCAGGGCTGCCTAACAGATACCCCAGACTGTGCCCATCCTACTTGTGTACTTAACACACCGTTTTCATTTCCCACCTTTTTACCACCCATTTCCTCAGCCTTGGAATCCTCCACAACACCCACCTCGTTACTTTTTCCCCCATTGATCCCAGTTTTGCTACATTCGTCCCAAATTTGTCAGTTCTGATACACTTACCAAGGTCTTTTGTGGCCTTGATGATGCAGTTACCTTGGTGCCTCGCAAGATGTTACTCCCCCAAAGGTCTCCAGAACACCTCCCCAATTATCTGTGAAGTTGGGCCTTCTGTTCCATTCCTCACAAAACTCCCCCTTAACCACCTGTGAAACCCAGCCATCCTGCATGGTGCTATCTGTAACTTTAGTCATTTTCTCACATTCTTATCAATCATGTTCAGCACTGTCTCATGTAATGTCCAGTAATTTTCCACATCTTGTTCCCTTACCTAATCTCAGTGGAGGGCTTAGTCAGTGACCTAGTTATTTGATCTAATGTTGATACCCCAAAATAGGTCTTCCATATTTCTTTTTCCCATCCTTCACTCAATCCAAATGGATCCTCTTCGGTTTCCTTAATTTTCAAATCCTACTGCATTATTTACCTATAATATTCTTCCTTACTTATCTTTCCCCCTGCTCAGCTGATCCACTGATTAGGATCAGCATGGATTAGGGACATTACAGGATGAATACCTCTTTCTCTTTACCTCTTCCTATCAGTCTGTTAAATTCTGAAAACAGTTGCTGGTCTTAAATTTAGTTAACCACAGAAAGACTTCATTAAAGACAGGAATCTTATTGTCAGGCAGAAGCAAATGCAAGGGTTTATCTCACGAATAGTGGAGTAGCTCTAGTTCTCCTAGAGCCCTTACTGTCTGTTCTTGAGCCTCTGAGGCAGGGGAAGAGATAGCATTGGTTTAAGATTAAAATCCAGGTGTTCTTCATCTGTAAGTGCTTCGAACCCCCCTTTTTCCCCCCCATAAATTTTGAAACTCATGTGTCTTTGAAGGATTTCAAGTTAGGAATCCAAAATGACAACAATGAAATACTAGAGACGTATTCTCGTGCACTCCCAGCACAGTGCAGTCCTGGGAGAAACAGCACTCTGCATCACAGCTTTTGGGCATTTCTTATTTACTGTCTACTCAAAGCTACATCCAACCAGTGCTGCAAGTCTCTGCCACGCTGAGTTGAACAGAACACTCCAGCAGCAAGGAAAGGATCTGCAGAGTAGGAGGAGGCAACACAATGTGTTTGGAAGTAGATGTCATACTGATGGAACTACTTGGGTAATTGAAGTGAGCAGGGAAGCTGAAGTGATAATATAGGCATCAGGATGACTCCAGTGAATCTGAGATTGTTATATTGTGTTAGGATCTGTCTTGTAATTTTCTCCTTTTCAGTGCTCCCTCTCAAATTTATGCAGTATAACAAAGATTCGTGAAATTAATTATTCAGATTTCATTAATTTCTTTTGGATATAAGTGCTCATCTTGAAAGAAAAAATTGTACATTTTGGGTGGTTTGTAATGTTGTGGGTTTTGATGATTCAGAACTTTCAGTTGGTTTCATGCACCTTAAATCTCATCTGCGTTTTATATACAACCATAGATTTCATTTCTCCACCCTGCCTAAATATTCTTTTCTTGAAGAATATTTCTTTATTCTATTCTTTTTTAACAACCCAATGGATTTTTTTTCCATTAGAGATGGATTTACCACTGCAGCATGCACTTTGTGTCATGTCAAAGTGGAGCAGCCATGAGATGGCTCTACCTGTTATTCAGAGGAGGCTGCATCCTACTTGTCATTAATTATCCAGAGCTACGAGAACATCCCCTTTTTAACTGCAGTGTTAAATTTTGTCATATTCTGAACAAAACCACATTAAAACCCCCATGCTAAATACAAAGTAATGCTGCTCTCTTAAATGTGCCTAGAATTTCACTACCATGAACTTTATATAAATTAAAATCTCTTATTACTCTTCCTTTATTTACACTGGGCTGGGGGATAAAAATTGAATTAAAAAAAAAAAGAATAAAATAAATTTTATTATCTTATCTTCAGATTCACCAGCTCAAATCTAACTCTTGGTTCTCTCAGCCTGCACAAGAAAAGGGGGCTGGTATAGTAAAGGAAATCTGAATAGGATGGCTTCAATGGGAACAAATCCAGAGGCACCTAAGGCTTTAAAACTTCATGACAGCACGGTGTTCTGAGACACCTTTCATGGGGGTAACCACGGTGTGGTGATGGGGATGGTTGTAGCTTTGCCTGCAGCAATCCTGTTTCTCCTCTGAAGTCAGCTAAAAGCCAGATGAGGAAACTCCAAAGAAATGGTTCATCGGTAGGCGGGAAAACTGACATTAGCATTGAGTTATGGGCCTTGGATGAAACAAACTGCCACCAGAGGTTATATCGGCCTGGCAGCTTTGATGTAGCTGGAGCAGGGATCCTTTGTTTTCTGTTTGTAAAAAGCTCCCCTGTGGAGTTTTTGTTTGGGTTGTTAAAATCTGTTTAACTCAAAGAGCTGACAATAAGCACTTGGGAGCAAAACTGTCTCTTTGAAAGTCTTTTTGCTGTTCAACTGCATTGGCCAGCCCTGCCAATTTATAGCTCTGTTAGCTCTTACGGCTCCGAAGGCTGCTTAAGCAAACAATTAAGCTTTGCTGAACACTCTGAGCACCAGAGTGGCAAAATGCGCACTTTCTCTATAGCCCAGAAGACACACTGAACAAAAACAGGTTTTATAGTCACTATTCCCAATGCCATGGCATTAGGCAGCTTGAGGTTTCTGAATTTAGTAGTCAAGGGCAACCTATGCTTAGCAAGGACTTAATTTCAGATGTACCAGAGCCCTGACCTAAGAGCAGAGCAAGTACAGCACCTATTAAGGACAGGTGTTTTACTTAATGTTCCTGAGTAAGGCCATCTCTGCTCAGTGCCTAACACCCTCTCTGGATCACTGATCAAGGTCGTTGCACCTCACCCCCACAGCAACGGATGTGAGAAGTGTTACTCATTCTTTACACTAACGAGGTCCCTGCCTCATGCTCTCAGCCAATGTCAGCTGCCTCTTCCTCTGCCAGGCCTAAGTGATGGACACAGATGACTGGCTCGCCACTGGCTGCACCTTAAACCTTTCATCCCACAGTAGGAGAAAGGTTTCAATGCAGCATAGCAGGCAGAGAATATATATCTGATAAAGTGGTCTGTGCAATCCAGGTGAGCTGTGTGATGGGATACCTGCCATGTCAGCTGTCAGACTGGGCACCTCCAGCAGAGAATTCCACCTACAAGCACGTGCCTGTGCCATCCCATTCTTACCTAAGGCAGCCTCATAGAATAGTATTTGGGATGTCTGTACCAGCAGAAGAACATTTGCTCCAAGGTGTATATCACAGTGTATATTATCAAAGCTTAATAGATTGAAATAGTTCATAATTGTAGTAGGTTCAACATAACACCAACAATACAGAATTAAACGATAGTCTTAAAAGTTTACTGCATGTTCTGTTCTGAAAAGTCTTCTGGGGAACTGGGGAAATTTTGGCCTCTGTAAAACCAAAATGTTTGAAAGATAAGCTCCATGAGAGCACCTGATTTTACATGGGAAACATGTTTGCAAGAAAGGAAGCCAAACTTTGACAAGTTTTTCAACCACTTCTAAACAACATTTAATAAATTCCATCTCTGCTAGATTTTAGACTGTGTTTTTCTTTCAGCCTGAGGCATTTAGAATAGTATCACTTCAGCCTGGTCTTACGGCCTCTCCTCCACACTCTTCCCTGCTCCAATTTACTCACATTGTCATGGCTAGAAAAAAAGGGCACAGTGTAAAGAATGAGCATCTCCTACTTGCTTTCATACTAGGGCCACTTTCCCCCTAAAAAGAGTAACAGAAAGAAGGGATTGAAAATGAACTTCCTATGCTGTAATTCTCTGTGTGAAGGAGCAAAAGGGCCCTTTGAGTTTGTCTGTGCTCAAGTTCCCATTCAGATTTGTAGGCACAGTCAACTGCTTTTACTCTCCTGCCAGCTAAAGAACCTATTCCCACTGCAGAAGACACTGGATGGAAAGTCACTACATAGCAGTTGTTTGAAAAAGAAACAAAGAAGGAATTTTGCTTAATAATTTTATATTGCTTTTATCTACCAAGAATGGCAGCACTTTTTAGAACATTTGGAGAAGGCAGGAGGTGTTTTGTGGGAAGTAGTAATGAAATATTCATGAAGGATTAAAAATAGTTGGATTTTTTGGGTTTAATTCAGAATCTCTTTATATTTCCCTTAGTTTCCTTCCCTATTTTTATTGAATATAAACAAAGAACATATTCTAAAAAAGTTAGATGAATGGGAATGAACTAGACTGAAATGAGAAATAAATCCAATAATTTCTGAAGTAGGTGGTTAAACTCTAGACCCTATATCTGTACCCAAGTGTTGAAGTGGTATGGTTTGTTCAGATGTTCGCCATCCACAGATTTATCCGCAGTTGCAAGGAATTTGTAAGTCCCTGACAATCTGTCTATTTTCATTTTTTACCTGAGGAATGATGGTCTGAGACACTGTAGTTGCATTTAGCTTTATCCAAGCCTTTCACTGAGCCTACACTCCTTCTCTTTCACACTGCTTGTATAAAGTGTTCCTATAATACAGGGCTGTGGAGACTACAGGAAAATGGATAGAGAAAATGCAAGAACAGAGATAATTGATGTTATTCTGAATCATATTATCTGGAAGATCTCTTCAACTGTAGCCCACTAGATGACACCAAGAGGAGCACTTAAAGTGCCATTCTCTAGTGCAGGCACCTTAACACACTCTAACAATTATTCCTCCCAATTTACTCATGCATTTCCAAGCCTTCAAAAACACTGTGGAAATGAGGCAGCAGGGGAATAGAGAAAACACTGCCACTCCTTAAAGGCATGTAAAGCCCCTACAAGAAGACTGCCAATCCATGCTGAGCCAGGTTTACACAAGTCCAGAGTGACAGGAAAATGTCTGAGAGGTAATTTTCAAACTGGTACCTCTTTCTGTGTGTAGAGCCCTTCCCATATCTTCGTTTGCGAAGCTTAGCCATGATGACCTCTTTCTGTGGCTGTACCTGGGCTTCTGCATCATGCCCACTGTGGTTAGGTCTCAGAGGAGGTAAGCAAATGTGCCATCTATTAATATCAAGTTGCATTTGGTCACTGTGACCCAAACAAAAACTAGGTATTTGATAGTTTCATATAAAGTGAAGTTAAAAGAGTACTTTCAATTACTATTTCCCTGGTAACTTGTTCAAGAATTTTTACAGAAAACTACATAAAAAAAGAATCCTGATTTAAGTTACTCTTTCAACCTCTAAATTTCAGAAAGGTTTCAGGGTTAATATTATTTTTGCCTGTTTCCTTTTTCTCACTATAAATACAATGAGCAGAAAGATGTTGCCATGGTGAGATTTTATAATGTACTTAAAAGCACTTGTTACAGTTATGTACCACAGAGCCACCTTATGTGTGAATTGTAAAGACACGTGAAACTCAATCCTAAGAAGTAGAGCGTCTACTTCTCAGATGTTCACAATAATTATTTAAAGCAAAGATGTCACAAATGATTTAGCAGCCACTGTATTATTTGGACACCTATGCACTTACAGCCAGAAAGGGGGAAAATAGTTGAACCAAACAATACACTTACACCTAAAGTGTCATCGTTATCTGAAGTCCAGCTTTGTAGTAAACTGAATTCTAGATTACATATGAAAACTAACATAGAGCTCTTGCAATCCAAGTTATCCATTCCTACACCATGTGCTTGAGGACATTTCTGCACAGACTCATGTGAAATGCAATGGGTTTGCTCTGAGCACTGGTTTGCCTCGGCAAAAGGCAGAGCTCTGGTGAATAAGTGAGGTACAGCATCACGGGTCCTGCTCTCAGGAAAGCAGTAGCCTGGGGGCCAGGGCTGCACTTGAGCTAAGTCTGTGCTGCTCTGAAAATAGCAGGCTCTGGAGCAGACACAGCACACCAGGCTCTGCCTCCTGTCCATTTGACTTTCTTACTGAAGCAAACCTGTGGGCACTGTGCCCAGGCACTGCTGGTGGCTTCCTTGTTCTCTTGGCAGGCTCAAGCATTTCCCTCGAGTCTGAACTTCAAGGTTCACTGTCTGTATGGCTTTTACATCTGAGAAGATTCTGGGGCTCATCTCAAACAGAAAACACGGGCTTGTGCCCTGGAATTTCTCCAAGAACTTTAAAGCACTTAAACCTCTAGTATACCTGTAGCATGTCCATGTTGCTGCTTTTCTGGGATAGCGCTGAACAGCTCCCACTAGAGAGGATAAACTTTAATTAACATGTTTTTTAAAGAAGCATTTTAAGCAGACACAGTAAGGCTTTCTCACTAGCCCCAGAAATAAATATAATCCATCCTGAGCTTATCACTAGCTAAACTATAATGTCACACCATTCTGAGTCCAGTTGGGAAAGGGGAAACAAAGGTCAAAATAGTTTTTTCAGAGCTGGATACAGTTAAAGTCTGAAGAAGGGTGTGCAATTGCTTGTTATGAGTGCTAGTGTGTGCCAAGCAGTGCTATTGGAAAGAATTAACTCCCTGAATTTCCAAAGAAGTGCCTTTTCTAAGGTTATGGACTCCGTTGTGTGTCCATGTGAGCTGGGGCAGCTTCAGAGAGCAGCAGTTCTTGCACAGGGTATCTTCACTTTGGATTCTGCATTGGCTTGAGAGGAAGGAGTTACAGTGATTCCCTTCCTTTCACCGTGCTAACTCTTGGCTCCACATTGTTCCTAGCTCAAAATGGCCAAGGACTGAAGGAAAAAAACTGCAATAACCCACAAACATTCACTGTAAGAATCAGGGCTTCAAGAGGTCCAGCAGACCTATGGTGATACAGCATTTGTGGATGATGTATGGTGGCCTCCTGTATCAAACTAAAATCATACATCTACACACATGTAATATATTGTTATCTGCTTAATGATATATCATGTTGTTATCTACTTAATGATATATCATATGGCATATATATTTCTGGAATTTATTCAGATTTCAAAAGGTTTCATTGATTTTAGAAACCAGCACTTCAAATGCATTACTGCTTTGGAAAAGGAAAAAAGGGGCTAAACAGACTCACAATACCAACATAAAACTTTAGCACCTTGCTGACAACATATCTAAGGTTGCCTGGTCTGTATGCTGTATTTTACAATTATGAAATAGCTGGATTAAAAAAAAAATCAAATCACTGGTTACAGTTGCTTTCAATACTTATGAATCATTTAGTTCAAAAGCAGGTACTCAGTTAATGACTGTATGGGGTATACCTCCTGTGAAGAGAAAACCTAAACACCAATTATTGTTAATAAGAGATATAGTATAGTAAGGTTAAATATCCACCAAAGGCTTACAAGCAGGTGTAAATACTGCTGGGTGCCTTTGATCAAATGTGGTCTCAGTCTAAAGCGACAGGGATTGTACTGTTACTGCAGCCAGTGACACGAGACAAAAATGGGCTCAAAAGTTACTAGTCAAAAAGAACAAAACTGTAATTTTAGAGGTAGGGACTGTTTTAGCATATGCTGACACATACAGTAAAGTCATCATGCATGAGTGCAACCCTCCATACAAAGGCAGCTACTGCTACAGCTACACATATGGAATGTGGCTTTGCTGCTACAGTTCCCCAGTAGTCCCGTGCAAGAGGAGTGCTTCCTGGTGTTGGTAAAACTTTGGATTCTACTTAATATTTAGCATTTGGAATCTGGGTAATTACACAATATTTCTATAATCATGCACTATGGCCTTTGACTTTCCTTCTGCTGGAATCAGTGAGACAACTGATTGTGTGTGAGCCAGTTCTAAGAAGTGAGGACATAGGATGAAGTCGCAAGAGATCAGTTCAGATTCTACTACCAGGAAAATATGAAATGTTGCATTTAATAGCAGTCTTCATCTGACATAAATGAGAGAGCCAAATGTGCCTAGAAAAATGCGAGTTACAAATCCTTTTAGTTTTCAGAATATATGTATATATCATTAAGAAACCCCCAATATGTTTGGAAATATTGTCAGGACACCCCCATTTTGAGACACAAATTTTATCTTCTGTCTGTTTACTCATGATGACGGAGTCACAATCATTATGAGTGAAAGACATTACCTATAGCAGATGTGTATAGCAATTACTTGTTAAAAAACTTGCACATATCCCAATAGACTCTTTTGAGCATTTAGTATTAAAATGTAGTATAAAAATGTTGAGAAGTAAAGGAGCTTCATGTCAGACCAAAGTCAAGAGTACTATCTGATAACATGCAGAAAGATCACAATCAGAAGAATAGCAATAGCACTTCCCTTAACTGTCCTAATTCCCCCAAGTTCACTCCAACTCTGAATTAAAAAAAAATAAATAAGGAAATGTGGCTTATATCTGTGCATTGTTGAGTAATATTTTCAGATCCAAACACCTTTTAACCCTTTCTGATTATCTGCAGCCCTTACTGATTCTCTGAAACCTATATTTGGTCTGAAAGAAGTCAATTTGTACTGTGTTATAGCAAAAGCAATAGAAAACTGGATCGTGTATTTGAAAGCAGCAGGAAAATATTTTAAAAACTCCATCTGAACACATAAATGCCGACTAACGAGAAGAAGAAAACACAGATGATACATTTAAAAAAGGAGAAAAGACAAAGAGACAATAGTGGTTATGTCAAAGTAAACTTGCTCAGCAGAGTAGGAAGTTTTCAAAAGTTCAGGACTTTGTATTTCTTTATAAAATATGTATAAGCTGTAACAGCCCCTTCTGAGCTACATGCAGCTGTATTTGAAGTGTTAAACCAAGGACACTCTGGAGTTACGAGAGAATAGAAACCAAATAAACCTTCTAAAGTGTGAGTTTTATGTATGGCCATGAGTTTCAGAAATGGCTGCACTGATTTTTATTTTCCCAAATTTTTAAAATAAGTCACTTTTGAAAGGGAACCTTCCATATAGCAACAGAGTTCAGCAGTTCTGGTAGGCTGACAGAGGGTCAGTGACTCTGCTGTTCCAGCCCAAGCTGCACTGTGGTGCTCAGCCCATCACAGCAATGCCCAGTGCTGCTGCCTGTGCCACTGCAGGGTCTCACAGGCAGCTGACATCTGCATGGCATCATTGAGTAAAACAATCTCTCATTCTCATTTACAAACTACCCTTAAATTATGCCCGTCTTGTTCTGAGGTATGGTGGAAGTCAATTACAGGTTAGGATTTAAACAGCCTGTAATTTTAGTCTTACATTTCCAACTTCCTACATAATCCCTCTAACAAATACCTGACAATGTTTAACTGGCTGTGCATCCATCTCCTTGGGAAGAGAAAGCATGGCACAACTGACCAAAGATGAAAGGATGCCTCCCTCTGTTATGCTCAACAGACCTTATTTCTCACTCGTGCCCTCAGTCCTTCTGGAGAAGAGATGAATGTGATATTCCATAG
Organism: Calyptomena viridis; assembly: GCA_013390005.1. Taxonomy (NCBI): domain Eukaryota; kingdom Metazoa; phylum Chordata; class Aves; order Passeriformes; family Eurylaimidae; genus Calyptomena; species Calyptomena viridis. The sequence goes on from WEIV01026905.1 coordinate 210,191, forward strand.
TTCGTTCAGGATCACAGAATCACAGAATAGTGTGTGTTGGAAGGGACCTCTGGAGATTATCCAGTCCAATGCCACTGCCAAGGCAGGGTCACCTGGAGCAGGTGGCACAGAACACGTCCAGGTGGATTTTGAATGTCTCCAGAGAGGGAGACTTCACAACCTCCCCAGGCAGCCTGTTCCAGGGCTTTGCCATCCTCAATGTAAAGTTCTTTCTTACAAGATCCTTACTAATATTTTGTCTATGAGCATAGTAAAGCCAAGGCTTCTCTTCTGGTCTGTATGACTCTCTAATGTCTCTTTTTCCCATTGTGGAAGAACAGCACCTATACAAGGACATGAAGACACCCCGTGTTCTTGTGGAAATTTTAATAGCAAAACGGAATATAAATATGTCCCCCATTGCAAAATGCAGATATTATTTTAGGTTTACTATGCTGCTGTTTTAAACCAATAACCTCTTTCAAATAAACTAGTGAAATAACCACATACGTACATGCATTCAAACAAATGCAGAACAGCCAGAAAAGACAAACACGACATATATAAAGAAATAAGCCACTCTCTTATACATTCACTTCTTTCAATTCCTCAGACTAAATTGAAAGCATGAGACCCAGCACATTATACACCAGTATTTATGGGTGCACTATCTATTCCCACTGTGACGTACATGCACATTTCTGCACTCGTAATCTCTACACATATGCATTAGATATGTGCCCTATTTTTATCCTGTCGTACAAGCAAAGGAGAAAGATAAACACGGCGCCATTTCCCTGACAAACAAAACAGTGAAGACAAGACCCTTATCTCCGTGGCCATCCATCTCAAGTGCAATTTGGCACAAATGGCAATGGCTTTCAATATTGCCTTTTTTTCCCCCTCATTTTTCCCCCCGTGTTTCAGCAATTGGAAAGTATTTTCCAAGTGAGGAGCGGCACTGTTTCCCCTCGTTTCCATGGCTGCGGGCTGTGCGGTTGCCGTGGGGACGCGGCGCCGGGGGGGTCCGGGCCCGCTCGGGGGCGATGGGGGCGGTCCCTGCGGTCTGGCACGTGTGATGGGCAAGGGCTTGAATCGAAAATTAAGTGGGTGCTGCTTCTGAAGGGAGTTACGTGCTAGCGGCTTAGTTTTGCAGGAGCAAAAGGGTTCCGACTGCAGGGAGCAGGAGGTACGGGGGGTGAATTGCACAGGGGTGTTGTGGTGGTTCAAGATCGGTGCAGGTTTCTGTGTAGAAAGCCTTGCCCGTTGCTGTAGTAGTGCTTGAAATAAGGATGACAATGGGATGCTGCTACCAGAATTGGGCAAGTGAGCCAAAGTGTGTTGAAAAGCGTATCAATAAAGCACTAATACCAGAGCGTAGGTTGCACTGCAGCAGTCCTGGCAGACAAAAAGGGGCACATGTTCTGCCCCTTCTGCAGAACTCATTGGAATTAATCTGCAAGGCAGCACTGCTCTTTCTGAAGTCACCTCTGAGAAGTACACCGGGCACGTTAGCATGGGATTTTGTACAATGCACTAAATATTTGGTATCTTCAATTTTCTCTTATCAAACAGCTGCATAGTGAGTCACGTGATTCTTTCTTTTCCCCGAGGTTTCTCTGTGAGCAGTTCCATTTCTTCCACTAAGTTTTAGTGGATAGTAAACTGTAGCTGGATGGCAAACTCTTGGGGAAGATGTTACAAAATCAAATGCAATGAGCCTTCGAAATGTCTTGGGACTCCTAATTGCTCTAACAATACTTCTTCTGGTATCAGGATAAGCAATAACAACAGATTGGAAATGCTTTTGAGCACAGCCAGGTAAAATAACTGTTGCAAAGGAAATGGATAATGAATGCTACACTAATAGAGGGTATCTCAGCTGCCTCTTATTATGAAAAAAAAAATTATACAATTTTTCCTTCTTACCCAAATAGACTGATTCAAATATGAATTTGCATTGGCTGACAACACTCAGTACTTATGTCTCCAGCCTCCTTTACAGATGCTCCAGAGTAAATTGGATCGATAATTTAACTCTTACTAAGAGTTATAAAGAAATTGCATGAAATCATTGTAAGCCATTATCAATCAGGAGTTTGCCAGCCTTTCAGCCACCTCCACTAAACCCACCCTGAGCACTGCCACAGCTGCATGCTGTTGGAGAAACATTAGAATACTTATTTATTTTTTTAATTCTTGCAAGCACCTCCCCGGTGAAATTTCTGGGACTTTCTCGCTAATTTTATCATTTCCACCTTGAATGCAAACTGCTCACTAGGTGGTTTCCAAAACACACAAAAAGACTGTCCCTATTTGTGCAACTTGCAAGACAGATAATTTAATCAAATTTAGAGGAATCAACACTGGAAAGTTTATGCCCAGTTTGGGTTTAATGTAATCCAGTATGAAATAAGAGTCAAATTAATTCCTTATCAATAGAAAGCCTAGTACTACCATTCTATCTGTGTTTCTGAAATTGGAGCTTTGTTCTTTTTATAGCTCATATTTTGGCTTTGACAACCCAGCGTAGTTTTTAGAGCAATATTGCAGGTGTCCTTTGTGCAACATGACCAGCCTCGAGCTCTTGCATTGCCTTTGGCAATCAACAGTGAAATAAATATATACATGTGACTCAGTATTGTAAGAGTGACTAGTTTGCTAACCTCACTCATTCTTTCTGTCTATCTATCGTTATTTCTAGGGCACCACATTATCTGAATGCTAAAAATTGTCCTTGACAGGAGCTGAACCCACACATGCTCAGTTTCTGAAGGAGCAGTGTAATTTCTGGCACCACAACTCCAGTTCTAATTATGGAAAACTGAATTTCTTTAGATAAAACATTTGACCAGTGTGGTAGCCCCACATTTGAAACGGGCTTAAGTCAAAACTTGGTTGCAGTCTTCAAATTCTGGTAGTTGATCCAAATGTTTTATTTTTCCTCCCACCCCCATAACTAAATTTTCCATTTTAGGATCAGGCATGAGACCTAAAATACCATCAAATACACGTTTCTGAAATTGGTCTGAAACCAAGAAATACAGGAAATCTGAGGAGTAGTGGGCTGCAACCCAGATCCTCCAAATTTTACATAATGCTCCACAAAACTGGGTCCTTTCTGGACATTTTTCAGATGCTCACATTAGTATTTCTTAGGAATATGCTCAGAAGCTTAACAGAATAGCAGCTACAGGCAAATAAAGCAAATACCATGCTTGGCAATAAAAATAATTGGTACTTTATATAGCATATTCCCCTAAGTTCAGATATGTTCATATTTTAATGATAATAGAAACATGAATGGAAAATGGGCAGAGACTTGTGCTCTTATAATTTTAGGACGCTCTAAAAACAGTTATATGTGTGTCATTGCAGAGCAGAATGACTTGACTTTACAGACCTTGCATTGCAGGGTTAACAAATTAAAGATTTTATGTGTTATAACATTTCTGGAGGAACAGTCATTCTGTGTCATTTGAAGGAAACCTTGTAATTGTGTTTACAATTAAAAACCACTGAACAACATTAAATACCCAGCTTGGCTGAAGGTATGGGCTCTTTCCCTAGACAACAGAGAGAGGTGGAATCCTTAAAACTCTGGTTGAGAACTGGAACCTTTTTTAGAACATACATGCTAGATGTCTAAAAAGATTGCTTTGAAATCAACTCAAATTTTAGCCTGGGTTGCATGTATTGGTATTTAATAACCCTCCACATTAAGTCCTGCCAGTATGTTACAATGGCAGCAGCAAAATCACATAATAAACCATAGTTACTATGTTGTGATAACATTTGTGAGAGTGAGCGGGAAAATTTTTAGTTCATAATGCATACGAATATATCCTATGGAAAGAAAATTCAAATTTTGAGGTCAGGGCTAATAAACATGCAGATGTGAATATAAGAGGGGGAAAATGAGCTTTTCTATAGACATCACAATGTATTGCCTGAAAATGGTCTGGATTTTGAGAGAAATTGGCTTCCTTGGTAATGAGGAATGCAATCTTTGCATGAAATCCACACAGTATTGTATTGCTACTGCACTGATAAAGTGCCTATGTACTGCTTTATACAGGCTGAAATAAGTCCTGTCTTCTTTACACACGTTCAGGAAAAGCTTATCTATCCATAGCCTCAGTTCACTAGTTTACTGGTTGCTCTTTTCTAAATCTGGCACAAGACCAAATCCCAGGGAAGTAGATGGGATACTTGGTACAGTGGGCTTTGCTGTAGATCCCAGGAGGAGGAAGAGACAACAGACATAATTTTCCTCCTTTTTTCACCTTCCTAAGTTAGCTTATTTTCTTTCATTCTTCAATTATATACAGGAAACCTCCTAGAAATTAACAAAATATTTTCCAATTTAAATTAGTAAGAATAACCAAAAGAAACCACTGCCAGTCAACAGTGAATGAGGCAAGTCCTCAGGAAGGACTCTGAAGCCCTGGGGGCCAGGTTTGCCATCAGGACTGGCCCTGGAGGGAATGTTACCAGCTGGCAGATCAAAGGAAACTGAAAGGGATAACAAAATATTCATGGCACTAAACGTAAATGTCACTCATACTGGCATTCAAATACATCAAACATACTTATTTGTATAAAGGTCTGAATACCTAATACTTTCTTATCATGGAAATAAAATAAATTTCACCATTATATCAAATAATATGTAGAATAACTCCAAACCCACTGGTCACAAGAATGGAACTACAATCCCCTATGTTTACACAATAGTGTAAAAGATTATGCTAAATTTTACATTGTTGTGATCAGTAATGGACAATATATAGAAATAAAATCTATTTAGCAATTCTGATACAAGCACAGCCCACAGGATGCATAGCCTGGAAGTCTGGATGCTCCAGGAAGAGCAGCTAAGCTTTGTTAGTCAGGACTGTCCTGCAGGTCTTTAGGCAAAGCTAGCGAGCGGATGCAGTAGCTCGTGCAAATGTTCCATTTCTAAAGAGCCTGCACAGACTGTAAAATGAAAATCAACATGAAACAATTACAGCATTAAAAAAATATAAATTATTCACAGGTCCCATTCTCTTAACCATGGTTATAAGGCAATCTGTGAAATAATGAGTAGTAAAGTAGCCGATATTTTTTTCAGCAGGGAGGCAATTGCTCCATGTGGCTCTGAGTCCCTTTCAGCACTTCTACTCCATATATTTAAGATTTATTTTTTAAAAAACTGTGCAGCTTCCCCTGTTCTTCAGCAGTGGAGACTGCATTATGAATAAAATCACTGCTGATGGAACAGTCTCAGCTATTACCCCATTAATGGAAATTTGCTAATATTATTCTCTACTTGTGTGTCCATTACATGAATGTGAAGATAAACATCCTCCAACTTTCTCAAATTTCATTTTTAATTTGCCTAAATTCAGTATAAATGCAGAAGATTTTAATTACTGACAATCTTGAAATTGGAACAGCATGAGATGGGAAGTCAATGAAATATATAGAAGGGTGAGATGGTCAGAGAAAGGTAGGAAGAAAGATAAATGTATGCAAATATTATTGAAAGGGAAAAAAGAAAATCAAGCAAACATTTTCAAGTTCATACAGAAGGTTTTGAAACAACAGTAAGAAATATATAAAAATGATGGATTCATTAACAGAGAGTGTTTGAGGTTCTCATGTTACCAGATATTTAACAGAGCAGTTTTAAAAACTTCCCAATGTCATAAGTCAGATGTGGCAGCCCTGTATTCCTGAGCAGCACCTTTTGTAACTTTTGCACTTGAAAACTGAAATCATCAGTTAGGACACAAACCCAGTTATTTGTTTTTCATGTATTAACAACTCTGTGGATCCCATAACCATTCTATCTCATTCCCCACAGAAGACTAGGATGAGTAAATAAGATCAGCAACATCTTACCTCCCTTGTAAAGAGTTACGTATATTTTACAACAAAAACCCACTTAGGTATGGTAAGGGAGGAAAAATGCATGTTTTCCAGAGAAAGACTTGTTTTTTCCCCTGAAAGCATCAAAAATCTCTTAGAATTAGACACCCATCTGGTGCTGACACACCGGGTTAGAAGGGATTGCTAAAGGGAGCTGGCTGGAGTTCCAATGAACAATAACCAGACAAGGGGTTGACACAAAGACAGAAGGTGACTTCCTGAGCTGCATCTCCTGAGATGCCACCACAGCAGCAGTGGCTGTAACGCGGTGAGGGCCTGAGCAGCAGCCAGAGCAGCTGTAGGAGTCACTCCAGCCCTGGCAGCCTCCAGAGGGAGGAGAGAGCAGCAGCTGGAAGGGGTTTGGGGTCACTGCTCTGCAGAGAACTCCATGGGGAACACCAAGCAAAAGAGGGAATGGGAAGTTGAGAAGACTGGGAGGTAAATCTTAGCATGTTATAGGCTGGTTATTGTGAAAAGACAATTTGTGTGGTGGAATGGAAGGAAAAAGAATGCAAAGTAAAAAATGCCAGTGGTCAGATTCCTCAGATTCAGTGTTGGTGGCAGCAGCACTGAGTGAGTTGCCTGTGGTAGGAGGTAGGTCCGGCCTTCAGTGAGCTCTGTGTGCAGCATTTCCACAGATCCTGACTTCAGAGCATTGCTTTTCTCCCTATGCCAATGTCACAGGTTTTCTCCCAAATACAGACTTTACAAAAATGAGCACGAACCCAATAGTTCATAACTGATTGCAATTCCATTAGAAAACAGCAATATGTGCAAGTTTTATATAATCTGAAGACAAATCAATTCTAAGTATATTAATATTTTTAACACTTCCAAATTCTGAGTTAAATGCTTTACAAATTATGAAATCCTCATTTAATTACTTTAATAAATCTTGTTTACAGATTACTGAGAAAATCAGTGCAAACTAATTCACTTTGACTGTTCTGTGTGCAGTGCTGACAAAAATAGAACAAATTTCTTTTTACTATGGTCTGGAAAGTGGAGAAAAAAGCTTTAATTGAATATAATCACAATATGCTAGCAGCACATGTTATTTTCCCACTATTATAACTTGATATTTTTAAGTTTGAGGAAGGAATGCCTATCATGGCAAAGGACTTTAGTTCCATTTACTACGGAAAAGATGTTGAATGCAAACCTGATAACATATTTTATTTTAGCTTAAAAGATTAGTGTTTTGAACACTGTTATCTGTCTTACAGTATCAATGTCCAAGACATTTACTGCATGAGTTCATCTGTTGTAATTATTTGTTGATGGTTAGTGATCAAAATACAGAAGGATTTGGCCCAGAATGTTTACAGAACACTGGCAGCCCCCGGGCCATAGAAACCAGTTAAACATTTTGATCTTGGCTCTCCAGAACCAATCTAGCAGAAAGGCAAGGATGCCACTGAAGTGTAGAAGAAACACAGAACGTGATCGTGAGTTATTAATGACATTTGGAAATCAGCAAGTTCCCTAATTCACCATTCGTGTCTTGTCCATGTTCTTAATTGTCAACAGGCTTCTGAGAAAACGATTCATTGCTACATTTGAGGTAAATAAGCATGCAGGATAGGAGGCTGCTTCTTCATGCTGATGTGACTGATTCTGAACTTTTGAGATTTTCTTCCCTTTTAGGGTCTTGTCTAGAGCTCACCACATTCTATAGATGGATTCTCGCTGACATTGCTGGAACAAATACAACCCTGTAATCCTTAGGGGAATACAGCACCAAGTTAAATGTTGATTACAAGGACTATTTTCCAGTACGGTTCATTACTGATTTTCCTTCTGGAATTCAGTTAAGCTGAAACATGCTGTACATCACATAGTACAAAGACAATTTAAAAAAATAAGAGTTTGACTATATGCATGCACATAAAACACAAGGATCAAACCAAGAAAGACCAAATTCCATTAGCATTCTTTTTAACTTCCTTCCTAATACGGGAATTAATTTACCTAGGAACCAAAAGAATACACAAGCCTCACTCAAACGGGTAGAAAACAGGCTTGTCCAACCAAAATTAACATGCACTACTTCTCCAGTAAATACCAGTATAAATCCTGTGGTGTGTGAGGTTGCCTAAGGACAGGAAGCTTAGTCATCTGTTTATACTGACACTCATCAAGAAAATACCTTCCAAATCTCTCCTCTTTCAAAAGGTGTAATTTCTGTTGTCATATTTTTCACAAAGGAGGATCTCCACTGTAATAGCCTTTGTCATTTCACAGTCACGTAGACACTCTCAGAGTACATAGATTCGGAAGACTGAATCTTTCAATTATTGTCTTCTGATTTAAACTATTCAATTATTTCAGCCATTGACTTACCATTTCTTACTGACCTAGTTCCACCTGAAGCAGTTCTGTTGCCAGCACTGTCTTTATCAGAAATGCTCCTTTGGAGGGCTTAAATAAGAGTAGTTACGAATACAGTTGTTTGTTTTCAGTGTATTTGGAGATTATTTTTGTAAAGGTCATTTTTATAAAGGCAAACATTATTCAATTAATAGCTGACACATTCCTGTATGTAGAATGGCACAGCATATACACACAATATGTTTCCTAATGACTGCACAGTACTATTAACATCATATTGCATGTGCAGTATTACAATTCAAAAGCATTTTAAGCACTCTCATTTTCATCAGGCTTAGCACAGCTCTTTTCTTTGGATTCTTGAAATCTGAACCCTGATCTGAGGAAGTGAGGGTTATGGACATTTCCATTGTTCAGCAGCGAGGAAAAGGATTTGCATTCAAATGAAACAAAAAAGGAAGAGAAATGGCCTATAATTAAGACAGTGCATACAGAATGTCATTGATAAAAACTCTAAAAGCCGATGATATTTTACAGGAAGAGGTGGCCAGAGATAGAGTTCAAGGATGCTAGAACCCTTCCAGTTGAGAGGATACTCATTTTAAGTGATCCAGCTGGAACCACTAGGCCTGTCCAGGCTAATGCATGTGGTGTGGATGAGGCTACGAGCTGGATTCAGTTAACAAAAAATACCTGCACTGACCTGATAGCAGTTTGTGAGAGCTGCCCCTAGTGCTGTTACTGAATTTAAAAAGTGGGCTCTGAAAACTAAGCAGTATTCTGGTATTTAAAACATCTGGCAATGATAGATTTCTATTTGGAAGAAGTTGGAGTTTGGGAAAATAAAGGAAATAAAAGTCCTGAAACTTGGTGTAAAAAGTTATTCTCTCAAAAAAGAAAGTTAAATCTGAGAATAAAACTCCATAAGGACTCTAGAGCTGGGAAGAACAATTATCACAAGCCTTAGTGACCAAAATTGTCCAGAAAACTGTATTTCTTGACTATGTTATGTAAAAACCCCGTAATTAATGGGACCAAACTGTTTACTCCACTAGAACTCTTGCCAGTCACACAAGCTGAGGAGAAAAATCTATTATTTTTAAAGCTGAAATTTGTCCTGATAAACTGTAAGTGTGCTTTGTGTCTGGGAGGAGGAAGTGTCACTGGTCTGTAGTCATATATCAACATATTACCTGGTGCTATGAAGAACATGGTGCCAAGCAAAGACAGTGACATTCAAGAAACTAAGAAGAGTTTGAAACAGTAACTAGAGTGTTGATATTTTATAACCTTTTTTATTCCTTTTTTTTCCCTTTTCCTAGGAAGACACTGCTTTTTTGCAGCAGGCAGTGTGGTGTCTGCTTAGGTGGGTGGTTTTGGTGTGAGTGCATTCTATTGCATCAGTCAGAGGCTATTCAACTGTCATAGCAGAAAATCAGAGCATTATCTTTTAAAGGAGCATTTTCTTAATCATTACTCAGGTACTTTGCTTCTCTTCCATTACCATAAATACAGGATTCTCACATTTAATCACTGTTTTCTTCTGGAATGGACCTGAGTAACTAAAATGTCCTGATTAATTTCAATGATAGGCTATCAGACCTTTGCAATAATATTTTCCTTCTATTCATGGATTATATGGGCTTGTTTGACCTTGTTATGGAGACAGAGTTGAAAAGCTTTAGATGTTATTAATAGCTATTATCTCTAATTTCAGAATCTGCAATACACATAACACTACCTGAAATTCTTAATGATTGCTCAGTTTGTGCATTGGGCCAGTGGTCTCTGAGGTCATTCTGTCCATGTATAGTGGATGAGAATTTAGTATTTTCTCCCTCAAATAAAATCCTTTAGACCTGTCTGATTTCCATATATTGTTAGTTGGAAGTCCAAGGAGTAGCAGCCAGTTCCCATCAGGCTTTGTGAAACTAGAAGAGTTTGCCAACATGTTTGGGATTATAGGGATTGGAACAGTGATACTTTTCATCTACTTCAGGCAAAGTCTGTGCCTCAGGGACTGAAGTGAGTGGGACTGGAGCCCACACACCACAGTCCTGTCTTTATCTTGTTATACCTAGTCAATAAGCACAGGTATAGCTAATAAATAAAAAAATACTACTTTTAAGAAAAATGTATGAAGAAAACTATCAGACACATTCTTTGACAACTGTGAAATTTCCAGTCCTCAAAAAATCTCACTTGGGATAGTGCCTGCAGACAATCTCCTGTGTTTCAGTTAGATCAGATTATCCTATTCCCAGTCTGTAATTTCCCTACACAATACTACACAGTTTGTGGGGTTTTTTTTTCCACATTGAGACTCTGTATGAAAATATTGCAGTGTTCATTAATTACATGTTTGCAGTTGGAGAAAAGCATTATTTGCACTCCTTGTATAATCCAAAGAATTACTCCATCCAAGTTAGTCTCAATTATCAGTGTTTCCTGAAAAACAGTATTGGGGAGCTCTGTGTGAATTTTTTCTAGGATACTCCCATAAATTTTCTATCTTTCTGTGCTTTAAAATCAGACTATGATATGTCTGTTAGGTTTTTTTTCCTTGATCCAAACTTCAAAAGCAAAAAGACGCTTTAAACGTAACATAACATTTCTACTGAAAACACATTAGCCAAAATAGCATTCAGTTCTTTTTTATGTAGACATGTTATTCTGCTAGGACTGAAATGAATAACATGTGGAAACAAATCTGTTTTAAAAGTTTGCAGCTTTGCTTGGTTATTCAGTTATCCTTGAATGTACTCTAAATTCCTAGAGTTTTATATACAAACTGATCTGCAGAAAATTTGGATTCAGGTAAACCTGGGTAAGTCGAGACATCAGAGTTCATGTTTTCTGCAGAATACACTGGGATGGGTCTTGGTCATGTCCTGGTCAGAACCCATAGGGAAAACAATGACCATGGAGTGATGTGCCTGCAGTGTGCAGGGGAGGAAAAGGACCTCTGTGGTAGATGCAATATCCCTGCTAGGGATTAATACTCCCTTGTCAGAATTGAAGCAGCAGTTTTGGCTGCTTTGTGATGCACTTTAAATGGCTTAGGTGCTCTCTAACCTGGACACCAGCTAAACCCTGACAGCCAGACTGACACTTGTCATGTCCATCCACAGCACATGCTGCAGTCATGCTCCAAAACATTGAATATTTTAAATAAGCCTGGAATTGTTTCCACTTTCGAAAGAATCAAGTGCTTTCAAGCGAATGTTATTTGCAAATTAGTGTTGGGAAGTACAGATTTAGGAAAGTGAATAGTCCATTCACATTAAATGTACTGCAAAGACAGCAGAGAAAAAGGTCTGATGTTCTGATCACAAAACTATCCATCTGTTCTCACACCATACCAGCACTTACTCATCCAGATTTGGCTATTGTTGTTAAGAAAGAGTAACTCACTCCTGAACTCTGAATGCCTCTTGCTGAACTCAAAGCTAACCCCACACCAGTGATCAGTGGAAAGCATGGATACAGTTTGTTCCTTTAAATCCTTTCCTAATACATGCTTATATCTGAATTATCCTACTTTTCATTTCATTCAGCAGCTCTCACAGATACTACCTGTTGGTGGATTTATGGTAATCCCATACATTATTAGCAACTCAAGCAAATGAGATATCAAGTACCATGATATTTGGAATAACACAGTGCAGTATGTTTGCACATCCAAGTTTTAGGAGCTGTTGATCTTTTTATGTGACACTGTTTCTTCCATTGATATTGGACAAATGGTACACGACATTATCTGCATTTAGTTGATATGAATACCTAGTATTTCAATAGCACAGCAGCACTCAGTCTACTCTCATAAGGTACCTGTGTGGGATCAACAGCAGTCCTGTACCTTTTTACCCCTGTTACTCAGCTCATCATAAGCAAATGCACTAAAAGTGCACCCTACAGATTCCCTAAAAATTGAGCAGGCCTTCATCTTCATCTCTGTCATCATTCTCTCTTGCTTGGTGTCCTAGTGGCTTATGTCAGTAAGGTTTTTTGTGCATTTTTCCCTCATTGTGGGATATTTCCTAAATGGATATGAGATAGTTCTTAGCAAATAACCAAGTTATACTTTTAAAGGAGAAGTGAATTATTTCACTCGCTAAAAACCTGAAGCTGAAGGTAAGTTATCAGCTCATGTAAATCTGTCAAGCTCCATTAACCTCAGAGAAATTGCATCAAATTAGCCAAGCTGAAGACCAGACCCTTAATTATTCTCTCAGTAATAGACTTTAACCTTCTACCTTAGAACTACGGCCACTAGACAGTTTTTAAATCTCAGCTTTTCATAAGCAACTGGGATTTCACTCAGAGGAACTCAGATATTAAATGCAAATTAAAAAGTGTATTGGGGATTCTCACTGTACACTTTAACCATCTAATGCAACATTTAGACTTTTCATTTCTGCTTAGTTGAAAATAATTTCTTTCTTTCCCTGTATAATTTAATTGAGGCTGCTTCTTTAACCTTATTATTTCTAATTGAAATCAACAATAACGGAATTTTGGTGTGTGCAGATTTTTAATATCCATTCACAAAGAAATGCTTTAGCCTCAAAATTTTAAAAAAGTTATCATAGTCCTGTTTTCTTTTTAGAAATAAATGTCTCCTTGTATTCCTTAGAGGAAATAGCCAATGCAAAAAATTTACCTAGTTAGCAGTCAGCAAAAGAATAAGCAGTTCCCAAAGGACTATGTTTTAGATACTTTTTTCAAGATCTAAAAGCTGTGAATGGCCTCAGATAAACTTTCAAATTATCAAGTTGGTTGGGTTTCACTGAAATAGAGATTCCAGAGTGTTCAAGTGTTCCAGGCATCTTCTGTCCTGGGACTGCATGTGTCAGGAAATGGTGTGAGCACAGTCCCTTCTGCATTCCCAGGCTGTCTTGTTCCCTCTTTGAGCCAGCACCTGGGTTCCCTGACCACCCACACCACACTCATGCTAAATCATCCCCAGCGAGTTCCTGGTTTTCCCTGAGAGGACACCCCAGCACAGCTGCTAATCCACAGAACAGGCAATGTGGATCCTGATCCTGCCACATTCTGTTCCCTCCTCCAAGCACAGTCTCTCTGTAACAGTCTAACAGTCCTTGTGCCCTCCCAGCACAGTGAAGGACATGTCATACACACCTGGCATCAGACAATAAAAGCACAATCTTAAGAGCATTTCAGGCAATTTGAATGCAAAAGAGGTATCAAATAGTAATTACGTCTCCGGGTAATTCCCATAAGGGAACCTGCCCAGGAATCACTCGATCTGCTTCTGCTAAATAACTGAGGTCTGAGGACTGATCCCCAGTGCCAATGCCAGGAGCACTCAGCAGCTTGAGAGCAGAGGAGTCAGAGAAAACTACCTGGAATGGAATGGTCTCTGAATTAGGGAGCAACATGATTGCCAGGAAATGGAGCAATCAGGAGCTGGTGCCCTGACTCCATTTTCAAGTGCTTTCCAGGATACATAACATTAGTTTAACCCAGTGGTTACTAGTGCTGAGCATGGGGATATAATTCAGCAGCAATGGTCCAAAAGGACAATACAGGAACAGCATGTAAAGAATCAGAGATGTGATATGTCCACTAGGACCACTACTTAGACCAATTTAGGGCATATAAGCCATGAATTCCTACTCTTCCAAGAGTATTGTACACTAAAAGCTAATTAGTGATGCATTTTGAACCAAAGTCATCATTTATGTTATGGAGCAGCACAGGGCAGCTGTTTCTTTTGCAGACTATAAACATGATTTGACTCTTTTTCTCTTTGGTAAGGCAAAAAATAAGACTATAAAAATGCTTTCAAAATTTGCATGCTAAATTCAACTACCATATTTCTGAGAAAGGATAATTCATGTTTTAGAGAAAAGAAACTGGACTTCAGCAAGGTAAAGCAAAGTTTCTGATATTTACAACTACTATTTAAGATGGAGAAGTCAGGACCTGTTTGAAATACAGAGTGGATGAGAACTGCAGGCCATCCTGGAAGCAACTATCAGGCTCGAGGGACTTTACATGGAGAATTCCTCAAGAACCAGTGTGAATGCTGAGCTTATTTAATCTTTTTATCAACAAAATCAAACTGGGAGTGTGCTAATTGAATCTGCAGTGACAAAAGGTGAGAAGCAGATGCCATATGGAAGAGAGCAGTATCATGCAAGAAGCATGATCTTGAGGACTGAAATTAAAAAATCAGATAGATTATACCAGAATGCCAGTACCTGGAGTTAATATAAAGTTCTGCTGAAATCTTAGGGCTATTGATGACATAAGATGCATTCATGCTGTGGTCCAAGGCTCCAAAAAGGCTTCCTGGTTGCTACTGATACATCTCTGGTCATCTGATCCTGTGCAAGCAAGATACACTAATTTAAAGTACAGCAAGTGAGGAAAAGGATTACGAGAGAGGTCAAGGGAAAAAAATCTGTTTTACAGAATAAGATTAAAAGGAGATGGTGTTGCAAGCCAAGCACAATTACAGCTGCACAAGAGGCAAAACTGTTTTTGGCAAAAGTATGTTGGAGGGAAACATCAAGCAGAAGAGCTGGGCTAGTGAACAAAGTTGGTACAAGTACAAAGTGGTTCAGACTGGCTTTGCATATGTAGAGGTTGCAAGTAATGGATTTCTAACAATGAAAAGAATGAGTTCCAAAACCAATATATCTGTTGGAGTAAGGAAATTAATTGCCCCCAAAGCAAATGTGAGCCATAGTTGCCCGAGAAAGTAAACATTTGAATTTGATAATTCTGAAAGTCCTATCCAGTCTTATTTTCATGTTCCTGCCATGGTAATGCAGTGGTGAGAGAGATGGTTTCATTTTA
Organism: Calyptomena viridis; assembly: GCA_013390005.1. Classification (NCBI taxonomy): domain Eukaryota; kingdom Metazoa; phylum Chordata; class Aves; order Passeriformes; family Eurylaimidae; genus Calyptomena; species Calyptomena viridis. The sequence continues at coordinate 225,245 of WEIV01026905.1, forward strand.
AATGCCACGGAGTATTTGTGATATATAAATGTCTAAGTTCATGTCTGAAGTCTTGGCCATAGGGAAGAAAATGTGAAACACCTGTTTAGAAGCTGGAACTCTCTAATGGGTATACTTGGATCAATACAAGTTTATTTCACTCCTAAAATAAACTGAACAGCAGCAACTTCTTGTCAGGAAAATGAAATAGAGACAAAGATCTACTAGTTTGTGCATCAGCTTTATATGTTTCTTACTCACTCTGTACTTACTGAAAGCTAAAATGGCCCCATATGAAATGGAAGCTGTCAGGTGGTTTAGGCCCAAAATTCAAATCAGCTCTGAAGTTTGTGCAGAATGTCCTCCACATTTAAGCTCTATGTTTTTTAAATTCATAGCCTGCTTGTTGAAGGAGAACATCAACTGGCAATAAACACTGCTTGGATTTTTTATTCTACTACTGCAGTAATGGCAGAAGATACCTCCACTAACTAAAAAAACCCTACCCTGACATCATCAGTGTAAGTGGGAAAGCAAAGAAGAATTACATGCATTTCTAAACAGCATCTGACACCATGAATTCTCTGCACAGAAGAAACCCCTAGGGTTGTCTGTGGTGCAGAGAAAGATCCTGAATCAGTGCTGATGACACAAGCCCTGGGACTAGAAGGAGCTGTAGCACACTGATGTTGAGAACCACCCAGCCACGGTGTGAAACAGAATTGGTACCTTTATGCAGTGCCACACTAATACAGTCATGCTGGTTTTACTGGGAGCTGATACTCAGAGGTGCCTCTGAAGATGTGGGGACTTTGAAACTGAGCTTCAGTTGTGACAGAAACATGCCTACCAAGTTCAAACAAGGGAAATTATGGACTCGAATTCACCCCCCATTCATCATTTGAAATGTTTAGCCCTGGTTACGATCCACAGCTTTTCATGCACAAGATCTACCTGTCTGATTAAGAAACAAATGCTTTTTTGAAATATTGCTCAATCAGTGTCCACAAGAAAGGAAGTTTGACTTGTGACTAGCCAGGCAAACCACTCCCTTTTTTCATACTGTAAAGGTTTCTCAGGAAAGTTATTACTGTCAGACTTCCATTTTACCTTCTTTATGCTGAAAAGGGAGTTTTCTGTACCTCTTTTGGGAGCTGTGGAAAGGTGTGGCTTCAGTTAAGCTGTGGTAGTGAGAAGCAGAGACAAATACCTGCTGTCCCTACAACAAGGAATCCTAGGTCATGGCAGAGACAGATTGCAAAGAAAATTCCTAGCATGCTATTTGTTATGTTGTATTTAAAACAGCAATATAATTGTCTTTCTTACTTCAAACTTGCTGAGGAAACATCAAGAAAGAGAGATAATGAAGAAAAATACCACCAAAACCCCAAAGTTTTAACCAAGGAAAGCCACATTCGAAAGATAAATCTAGGGACAAACTAAATGAAGAACAGACATACCTAGAGGGGAACATAGGTCGAATTTCAGCAATTAAAACTAAAGGCAAGAGCAGAAAATACAAACAGAAGAAATGAGCATTTTTCAAACAGAAATTATCACCCATATTCTGAGACAAATCAACAGACACTTTGTTTCTGCTTCACTGAAATGCTGAGTTAATCAACTGTACCTAAGCCACCTTCAGCAATTCAGACTACACAGATCAGGGACACTTCTCCTCCCTCCTCTTGAAACTGTGCACTGTAAATAGGAAATGCAGATTCAGAGGGAAGTCATGACAGTGATTAAATATGTAAGTTACACACTTTGCAGCAGGGAGCTGTTGTAAAGGGTGTTGGGAGCAGGGCTGGATTTCCTGTACAGTGGGCTCTGTGCAGATGTCCATACGGGAAGTTAAACCAGAACACGTCCTGCCAGTTCACAGTGCAAGGTCAGGAACATAATCTGGCCTGTGAACAAGCTAGCATAGAGAACAGCAAGGGTAAAGAAGCACTAGAATTCCTAAGAATCTAATTTACAACTACTTTAAAGACATTTTATGTTAATAGAGCAGTCCAAGGGGCCTTTAATGTAAACAAGGCCCAGTGTCTCAGACTATTTCAGCTCATGCATCTATACAATAATAAATACTTAATTACCTCCAGGGTTGTTTTGGGGCCTAATTAATAATGTGTGTAAAGTGCTCTGAGATCCCTTGGATGAAAGACAGCACAGTAGAACAAAGTAAAAAATGTGTTTTGTGAAATATAATGTTTTAGAAACCAAAATAAAGCAAGACCAAGGATACTAAACCAACAGGCTAATTTTGCCTACTTTCATATCCTATTGCTTAACCCAGATATACTGATTGTTATTTCTGGTGTGGTTGGACATTATCATCTTAGAGGAAAGAGCAGCACAGGGTACATTCAAGCCTGCAAGTGTCGCATGTAGAAATAAGTATTTGGAAAGGCACAGGCACAGCATTGTAGAACGTGCACACAGTCTACAGGAGAAAAAGCCCAGTTCCCTGGGCTGACACCTGCCTTGGCACTCCTGCTGCACTGAGAGGAGGAGAGATGTGCTCTCTCTCCACTGGAATCTGTTGGAGGGGAAGTGCCTTCCCTAACCTCTAGCAAGGTCAGCCAAAAGGCTCCCTTTCATATCGAAGTACGGTTTGCTCCCCCACCCTTCAGTCCCTTTGCTGCTGTTCTCTCAATTTGAATTACTATTTTTATGACCTCTTATCTCATAAAAGTAGCAACTTTAAGACATTTTCCAAACATTCTTAACATTTAAAGATGCTTTAATTTTAAGAAACAAATTGTATCACGGGAATGTAAGAAGACAGACAATTCTGGGTCACTAAGGCCAGGATGTCTATCTATCCATCCATCAAAAAAATATAGCTCCATAACAGCCTGGACAGTAAATTAAAAAAACCCCACAAACATAAACCAATAACCAAACCTCACCTGGTTTTTTTTGCATTTTAATATGTGCCTATCTTATGGTCTCATGTGTATGAGAACAGTCCCAGTTGTAAATGATCCCTATCAGCTCCTGGTACAAAGTACATCACTGTGATTCAGCAGAGGTGAAAGGAACGGGGAGTACCAGGCTACAGACAATGCAGAGAGGCTTTACATCACACTGCCAAGGTCAGCCCCTTCGGGGTCTGCTCTAGCAGCTGTGATGCCATGTCTACATGGGGAGAGATAAGCAGGAAAGCAAAGCTGAATTAATTGAAGAGCGATGTAATTTTAAATTATCTTCAATACAGCCTGGAGTTCATGTGGATACTCTAACTCGGAAATAAAGCTTTAGTTTAAGTAAAGTTTAAGTAAAATCAAATTTACTTAAAGAGAATTTGTGTCTGTTGAGGGTATTGCAGAAAGGAATACTTAAAATAAATGGATGAATACTGCAGTAAATTAATTTGGTTTAATTTTGCCTACATATCCCCGTCTAGACATGTTTTTAACTTACAGCCCTGTATTAAACTTGTAGAACAAAAGATCTTTTAAAATTTATATATTTCTTAACCTTTGAATAACAGCAAAAATGGAAGTACAATTCATGTTCAGTGACCACTGATATGAACCATTGTTGGGGGAGGTCTGATTTTTAGCACAGGCCTGTAATTTTGTAGGTGAAACTTTGTGTTGCCAATTTTATTAAAGTAAACCAACATTTTGCCTCTTCAACTAAATGTGGATTTAAGTAACCAGACAAAAACACAGTCCCCTAGACAGCAAAATCTGAGACACTGGAAAATGTAGCTTGTGAGTCTCCTCTGTATATCAGAATAACTGCAGCACTTCTGCTGAACAACGTGCTGTTTCATGAGAACAGACAGAAATCACCAGCCACCAACACGACTTCATATCATGAGATAAGGCTGGGTTAAAGATTTCACAGTGTACTCTGGGCTACTGCTTAAATTCTATGGGCTTGGTCACTTAATGGCTTTCTGACCCTTTTTCTAAGGCAAATCTGCTTTCTTGGCAATAAGTATTTATTTATCATGGTATAAACTAAGGCAGTAACACAGAAAGGTGAAGCAGTGAGAGGGCAGGATGGACTTGCAGCAACAGAACAGCTCTGGCCCCTCCTCCCCAGGAGGGATGGGCTGAGCAGATAAACTCTCTTGCCTGATCCCACAGTTAGGGGGGTTCACTGAGCAGTTTATATATTCAAAGTGAATGATCCTTTATGAAGAAAAACTCTTGTGTTCTCATTTACATTGATTTGGATGAGAGATAAATGCTATAAAGAGGTTATTGCAGAACTCTGGACAAGTGTGTAGAATATAATTTCTTTTATTAAGACAAAAATGTTTAAGGCACATCTCGTGCCAGGGGACTGAATCTTAATGTAATATACTATATGTTGGCTAGACAAACCAAAGAGAAAAACAGAAGGAAAAGAATAAAGAGAATGATTCTTGTGGAAGCAAGGTCATTAAGTATGATCAATGTCCATTTGGACAACTCACAAATGCTCCAATGCTCATATGAATTCATCTGAGTGGTTTAAAAGACACTGAGAAATCGATACATGAACACTCTGTTAAGTGCTTAAGTGGATGTAAGGAGTGTGCCTGCTGTTCTCAGGCATTTGACATGGTAAACAGGTGAAAAATTGCTTTACTAATGTCACCACGTAGTTGTGGACAGTATTTTTATACATGGTTTCTTTTGGTTATTGAGTAGAAATGATTAAACTGTAAAATCTGTGATCAAAAAAAGGCACAAGGCTACATCACCTGCCACAGAAGGTGTCAAATTATTGAGCAATGGAGTTGTTGGAGAGGTTTTGTTTTAACTGCAGTGGAGCCACACTATTGCTATGGGGTGAAGAATTTTAAGTAAAATTGGTCTGTGTATTTATTTACCTTCAGCTATTTCTGTCACTTACCACAACTGCAGTGACATGAATTTTCTTTTCATGAGAAAGAGAAAGAAAACTCACAACATGACAATTTTTGGCAAGCTTAACCCACTACAAGAGAAGCTTTCCTTGTCACGTTTCCAGGACTTTCCACACTGTTATCTGTACACTAGATGATAACAGCACGTGCCACATACAGCTGCATCATACAAACTAAAGTACATGCAATAGGAATTGTATGCTGAAAATTTTCCGTGGAAAGCTCTTTCTATTCAATTAGGCTGTGACAAAGAAGCTGTTTGCATTTTCACAGAGGTGTAACTAAATATTTGTGGAGATCTGGAACTCATAGTGTGGATCACTACACATAACACACCTCTTGGGCACCACTGACCCTTGAGCACATCTCTTGTATGTTTGGGTGGGCTGTATTTTAGGATCATGTCTTTCACTTTTGAGAAGCACAGTTCCTGTGTGGATGGACAATTGTACATGTTGTTTAAACTACCTACATACCCATTAAATGCAGGGAGGCTGATTCACCAGTGCCATTGCTTTTGGCAGCCATTTATGTCTCAAAATGTGTGCAGTAATACTATTGCTCTGGTCTGCTAATCATCCATACACACTTTTTCACATCCTAAAAGGATTAGATCAGAGAGCTGTACTCTTCTCTTGGAGTTTCCTAATTCATTTCAGTTGAATTTTTTTCTACTACAATGTAATTTTTTAAATTTGAGAAAAATCATGAATTTGAGGAAGCCATAAAAATGAATGGATTTTATCCTAAAAACAAGGTCAATAAGATTCACTGTCACATCAAGAGGATTTTTTAAATTTCAAAGTAATGTGTTGTATTTTTAAAAATCGTGATCATTTACCATATAATGTTTCATTTTTTATGAAATTAAAAAACAAATGCTATGGATTTTTTGTACTAGATCAAACTTTTAATGGAAAAAGAGATATTCATAAAAGTGAATCTTACAAATTTAATATACCTTAATGAAATGAATAAAAAATGAAAAAGAGAAAAAACTAAAACTTGCTAAACCCTATGCCCCCATAAAACAACCACAGATAAAATATTATAACCATTAAAAACAAAACCAAATTCAACATCATCATCTAGGATGACAATTTCATTTCACGCAAACAAAAATTAAGAGTTCTTATCTGTCATACAAACAAGACACTAAAAGGCCCTGATCCCACACAAGGCTAATTGAGGGGACTTACTGATTCCACTGGTGTAAGCACATGAAAATGAAATTGTGCAAATGTTTACAGTACAAAAATTAACTGACAAACTAATGCAAAAGATTGCCAAGGGTGCAGAGGGGCTGTCAGCACTGTGGGGTAAATCAGGAGCACTTGCACATTTCTGTATGAAGCTTCATTGTATTTCTCTCCCACTTTCTTTGTTGGCTATTGTAGATGTTCCCTAGAGGTGTCAGATACAGCTCCACTCCCCTGCCAGCTTCCATGTATACAGTATGTCATTTCTGCCAGATGATTAATGTTCAAATTCCTAAAAGTAAATGCATTCCTGTACTTCAAATTCTATAGCAGAAGATAATACTTTAAAGGATGGCAGTTCTAGTTATTTGCAGTTCCTAAATGCATTAATCTTTATTTTTAAGGAAAGATTGAAATTTAGTAATGGTGCATGGTGGGAATGGAGAGATTTATTTACTTTGTTAGGAATGATTTATGGAAGTCTTATGAGAGAGAAAATGGCTGGAGCTGAAGGTGAATTATCATTCACAGTTTAACCACATAACATCTTAAGCACATGTTAAAATATAAATGACAGCTTTAAGGTTCTGATGGAAAGAAATACAGCTGAGATGGTCAAATCAGCTGGGAACATATCTGTAATGTAAGTCTCTCCTGAAGCTCAGATTAAATCTGAACTTTTCCTTAGCATCAAACTAATTCAATGAGTGCTCTTCCTTTTTCTCCATCTGTTATAACATGGAAAACTTCTAAATTTCTAACCAAGACTTTAGGAAAGACATCTTTTAGATGAAATATTTCAAAGGAATTCTAGATCCCTGGTCACTGGCACAAACCAGCGAGTGCTAAAATTCAGACCCAAGATGATTTCTGGGGCTACCTACTGTACACATCGAGAATTACAGACAACTCTGGTACCATTTCTTGTTAATTAAAGACTGAAACGGGGGAAACTTATTCCTCTGTAATGCAGCTACAGAGCACAGGGTAAAAGGTAGCATGTAGCTAAGAGCCACCCCAAACACCAGCAGTTCCCCAGGGCTGGTAATCCATATGCTAGGGAGCAAGGAATAGGGGTGGCAGCAAGGGGAAGTGACAAAGAGAAATCCCCAGCAGGCGGAGCAGATCACAGCGGGACAGCTGTGCTGGGCTGTTATGCAACAGGAGGAGAGAAGAGTGGTGCAATGCAGACACTGCTGAACAAGGCATTAATCTTGGAAGTTAAACAGGCACAGGGATTTCACATGTTTCCTGGCATTTGCTGATAGAACTTCATGTTGCTTCCTGATTAATTAAGGTCTTAAATAATTAATTAACTTTTCATGTAATTATTATTACCTTGTAATAGTATCTCATCTATGCTTTCGAGTGAGAACAGGTGTGGCAGAAAGTCCAGGAATCTTCATTCTCCCCATTTAAACAGCAGTGCTCATTCTCCTGATAAGCACACAGCAATCACAGCTGTCAAGAAGAGCTTGATGCAATCATGTCACACTTAGGGAATGATCCCACCTGCCTTTTTGTTCCTTTCAATGGGAAATGGGAATTTAATGTAACACAGTAGTTTCCTAGCAATATGCCAGGTAAAGAAAGATTCCACATAGCATATGAACCTTTTCTTCCACTCTTTTACTAAAAGAGGTTGTTTTCCACTGCTGAAAACCACCAGAAAGGCAGAAAGGTGAGCAAAGCTGTTGTTGCCATTATTGTTCAATGACTTGGAAAGGACAGCAGAGGGAGTTTCATCATCTTGAAGTGTACTCATGCTATCTGTCCTGATATTTGCTTTAGATTAGCTGCTCGTAAGGGTGACGAAATTCTAACCCGAGTACTTTTTTCAAAGAATATAAATATTAAGAGATGTAGGTGTTGGAACATGGAAGGAAGAAAAACAGACGAGCCTCTGTAATGTATGTGAAGTTTGCAAGTCAAGAGCACAGACTGGGGTTTGAATAATGCATTTTATATAGAAAGCACTCTAAACAACTCAGCAGAGAACACAGTGTGTAAGACAATGAAGCAATTTTACCAATTAAGCTATAGGCTACCTAAAAATGAGTGTCATTATTTTCAGCTGAGATTGAACACTGACAATATTTCTGAAACAACATGTTTAAAGGGGACTGGAGGAAACCTCTTTCCTTGTAGTGCATGTAAAAAGTAGATCATCCTTGGTTATGAAATAAACAATAGGCCAAAATAGTCTAACCTAGATAAATAAAATGTGTTCACATTCAAGGATCCCTCTGTGTAAGTGGCCTAATTGCATTTTATGAATCCCGGGGAAATCAAACGGGAGCTGCACTCCGCCTCTTTGAAAGTTGTATCGTTTTTATTTAGGATGCCTAAGATGATATTTCTACACTATTCAGACAGCTCAGAATTGGCATTTGGAGGGAGTGGGGCCAGTCCAACCAACAGCAATGGAGCAGGGACAGGACTTGAGAAAAACTCTGTTTGTGGCCTCCCAGAAACACAAGCCTCTTGTGACTGTAAAGGTGTGATTTGGAAATCAAAGATCTATTCTACTTTTATTACTAAATTTATTCCCAGCAGAAATGAAGGCACAGAGAGATGAAGTCTCAAATATTTATTAACTTAAGTGATAATCAGAAGGGGTAAACTCGTGCAGAGTCCAGCCAAAGTACAAGGGAAATGGCAAGAAAGAAAAGCAAGGCAAAACCAGTGAATTCTTAGTGAGGTAGAGACAATAAATGTCTTCCTCTTATCACTTAGATGATGAAACAATGCTGAAAACAAGTTAGGGAGAAAGCCTGAAATATTTTATTAGACAGTGCTAAGTATCTGCAGAGTTTAATTGTTTAAAAAATGTACCTTGATATTTAACTATAATATGACTGCATGGCAATAGCTGGGCACATTAAGACCCCACACCATTGCTACTGAAGTACTGACATTAAATAGAGAAGATGAAGCATTGAACAAATTCATATACAACAAGAAATTATGAAATTAAATCACGAGCTCTTAATTTCAAAGTATTTTTTTAATAATTTTCTGGACTTTCTCCATTTCCTATTTTGTTTTCATGTCAAAGCTAACTCAGTTTTGGAGATCTTTTGACATGAAAATTAATTTTTGGACCTAAAAATCTTTTAAGGACAAAAAATCCAACTGAGTTTATAATCATGATACCAGAATACTGGAATTTACAGAGAAAGCAGTACAGTTTCGGAAAATGCTATCAGCTGCCAGACTACCTTTCATGATTTACACCGTGGCAAAATCTAGAAATAAACTACTGAAAACAAACTATCTTGAAATTTTTGAGAACACTTGGGACTCTTCCTGAGCTATAAATGTTGTTCTGAGATTAATTATCTTGGAAGTATAGTCCAGATATAGGAGTCCTTATGGATACCTTTTGTCCTATTGTGCCAATCCAGACTAGCAAATCCGTGTGGCCAAAGATTGTTTCTGCTGAGAAATTATTGCTTCTTTCTTCCTGTGGCTGTGGAGGAATACAGTGGAAGAAGAAAAGGCATATCCACAGTATCCCTGTGGCCTATGGATTACAGCCTCACTTCTCAAAAGATGAAATTTCAAGTTACAATTACTGTCAGGTTGGCAAAACTCTGAGAGGTTTTGCTGGCAGTAGCACTTCATCCAAAACACCTGTTTTCACTATCCTAAATTTTACTGGAATGAAGAAAATAATATTCTCAGTAGCAGAAGGGGGCCAAGTCCCTCTTTCTTTCAGATTCTTATTTTATGTAGTATTTTTGTAAATATTTAATAGTCATATGTTAATAGCTATCTTACTAAAACATGTCTCTGTCAAGGATAAGTACAGGAATTTTTAGTACAGCAAATGTCTTATCATAGAATCACAGAATCCTAGAATGGTTTGGGTTGGAAGGGACCCTCCAAGTGTCATCTAGTTGCAGCCCCCCCGCTGTGAGCAGGGACATCTTTCATTCTTGGTGGGGGGACACTGGTGAAATACAAAAAATGTATTCCAGTGGAAGTATTTACTTAAATGCTCCTTGAATAGAGGATGTAAATCCTTTTAGCTGGCTCACAATTTAAGAGACTTCAAAAGGTAGTCTTTGAAGTTTAGAAAAGACCTTTGAAGTGGCTGCATATGCAAAAGAGAAATTAGAGTGTTTAGCACAAAGTACTGAACTTCATTAAGTGCTTTTGTCAATTAGAAAATACAGCAGATTTTGCATAGCAAAAGAAGAAAATTAGGGCATCCTGTTAACAAAGACTTTGGATACCTCCTGACAGAGCCTCTGAAATTATCTAGGGGCTACAAACTAACAGGCAGCCCCACGGGGAATACACAGACTGGCCACACCACTTTGGAGATGCTCCTGGCTGTCAGATAAGGATAACTGTGTTCTTACCAGCCACTGTGGTGTGTGCTCCTGCCCATGGGACAGAGCTGGGGCTTTGTAGTGCCCTGTGCAGTTCCCTTACCTGGGCTCAGGGCAGCACCTGCATCTGACACAAACACTTAGAGCTATGAACTGTATCTGTGGTCATGCTCTGATCAGTCCGAAGGCCTGAACTGATTTCACTTTTGTTAACTCCCTCTTTAGGCAGGAAATGTACTTGGAGATGCATCATGTTTTGCATTTCATTAAACACCTCTTGTCTCTTTTGTAAATAAACACCAGGAGGGTTAAAGGCCCCTTATACTTTAGGTTTCAACAAATGGACTTTCTGAGGGAGCACTGGTGGCACCCAAGATGGGAACTGTCTATTGCAGGGTACAAAGATAACAGGAGCAAACTCCTCCAGGAGTAAAGAGGGCCATAGTGGGGTAGGCCTGTGCCCAGAGATGTACCATCTGCACACACATGGTTAGCAAACCCTCTGTGAGCTCCCAGTTCCTGAGGAACATCACCCTGCCTGCCAGAGGCTGTGCTAGACATTTACTAACAGTGTGTCCCTTGCAAAGGGCACATACCATGACAGTCCTCTCTCTTCTTACTTGTTCAGGGAAGAGGCAGAACAATCTTCCTTCAAGAAACCTTTGAGAAGACAAGAACACAATGTACATTGACAGTTTCTGTCTATAACTCTTTGGTAGCTATGAATACCTGAGTAGCTGGTGAATATGTTATGTTGAAATGGGAAACTTTCCCAACCATGTGTTTCTGTCTGCTCGATCAAAGCACTGAAGTTATGTGTTTGGGCTGCTGATTTTACAGCTTCTAATTCTTTCTCCCTTACAACAGGGCTAGTAAATGAGACACATATTTTGATGAAACTTCTTATATCAAAACAGGAGAGATAAGAATGCTGTTATTGTTGACCTATACATTGTATTCCTGTAGCACCTACATAATCATGAGCAGGAGCCGTCACAGAGAATACCATCTAGGCATAAGAAAGAGGCAACAGATGGATTCAGGAAACAAATGGAGAGTCCAATATCCCAGTGAGACAATATTTGGTGAAAGGAAAAAGAGAGGTCAAAGCATACCAGCTGCATAATCACTCAAAATTTTTGTCATCATATAGGAAAATGGCTTTAGGAAGGGATATGAAGGCAGACAACAATTAGCTGTGTGAATGCTGATAGGAAGCTCATGTTAAGCAGAAGATCTGTGTTTGAAAGCAACAGATGAGTTATCAAGCTGATGTCACTGTTGCAGGAGAGATTGGGAGCTGATGTATTAAGAACATCAGGGCTGACAGGTGAGACAAGGATAGAGCATAAAAATTATGTGATACATGTTGGAACATTTTAAGGTTTTGCCATATGTGATCCCTTGATAAATAAAGAAAAAAGGATCAAACACCAGTTCTAAAAGGAGGAAAACAACATAGACAGGAATAATCCCTTGTTCTAGCATTGAAATAGGGAAAATACCCTCAATAAAATGAATACAGATACTTCAGATTAATTTCTTGCCCATATAAGAATATCTTCTAGGGAGTAGTCAACATCTATATAACACTTGTTTTGTCTGTTGACAAAACAAGCATATTCAAGCTACAGCTAAGAATAGAATTGGCAGTGCTGAAAGGCAACAATAAAACAAATGGTGTATTTTTATGGTATTTTAGTCCAGACATATCAAAAGGCATTAAATGCTCACAGGATAAAAAAGATGGCAACATTTTCAACCCAAAGTTACTGATAGCTCAGATTAGCCTATGCAGCTTTGAGTTCGTGACAGAACCAAAACTCAGAAAGTTCAGATGCAGAGGCCTAAATATTTGAAGTTGGAAACTAAGAGGTTAGAGGGTCCTTTCATCGTAGGCAAATCTTCACCCCTGCTAGTTAAAGATGGAAATCCAAACTCATTAAAGCTTTAAGCTACTAGGTTGTGCAACACCCAACGTGGGTCTCTAGGCAATTGCCTACCACATAAACCTTTGCCATCACCCACACTTAGACACTGACTCTTATAAACCTAACTAAAGATCAGATCAAGAAGATACCGGAAAGTAAAATAATATTTTTGATATAATCAGAGAACTTTTTAATGTTTCAACATTATTACATATATAAGGAATACATATATAACTTTAGAAAGTACAGTTTCATGGATGTTTTTGTAGAAAATAGGAAGCTAGCCTGCCCAATAAACATGGGATTTAAATATGACTTACATAAATTAAGAGAGGGCTAGAATTTCTGTTAATGTAAAGTGTTTCAGCTTTGGTGACTTCATACATTCTATGCCAATGTAGCAAAAATGAGTTGTACTTGGTGAAGATCTCACCTGCACTGTTCCAAACTATTTAGAGGCATCAGAAGTCTAAATGCTCAGCAGCTAAATTTGCCCAATGGCAACAAATGGATATTTAGATTTTTCCAGGCATAGAGATCTTGGATCATAGAGAACACCATTTAAAGGACACGGATGATATGTTTTCAGTAATTGCCATCTAATTTCAATCTGTCTCTCTCCATTTAGTTCTTTTTTATTGCCTCCTCTTCCTCCTGTCAATTCTACCCTCAGCCTCAGGGACCTTTATATTTCTCTCCTTGGCTGGCCCCCTTTAATAAGGCCATGCCTTGTTATTTTATTACTTCTTAAGTGATCCCCTGTGTTTGGGAGCATTTACTCTCCAAATCTGACTGCATCTTGCAAAGCTGAAATATGAAAATACTTTGCCAGGATTTGTTATGAAGGAGGTTAAGATGCACAGTAGGAGTGGTGAGCAGTTGACTGACTGAAAAGTAGCCACTCCTGGTGTCATTCAGTGTCAACCAGATAGGATTTCCTGTGGAAAAATTAGCCTTTTCACCATTTTAATCCTGTTGGGTTTTATAAGTTTTTGCTTTTAGATGTCTTGATTCTTAAGAAATATCTTGAAGCATGCAATGGACCCAGCTTAGGCAGGCCAAATCCAGTTCTTTATTGCTGCCAAACTTCACATCTATCCTACATCTACCCTACACACTACATCCAGCAATACACTACAACTAACATGTCTGCCATCTGTGTCAGCTACAACAGCAGTAGCTGTATTAAGCAACAGCAATATTGACAATATCAAGCCCATCATCTGAGGGCTAAAGGGTCCACAAGCCGTACACGTGTCCTCTGGTCCAGTCAGAGCTGACCATGCCATAGTGAGCTTCCCACCCCTGTCCAGGATGGACACTTATGTCCAGACATGGCTTTCAGCATCTTCATCAGCCACAGACTACCAAGAGTTAACCATGTTTTCTTAAGCCATCCTACCCTGAACTGCCACATTCTGATCATAGGCTGCTTTGCTCCCCTACAAAGAAATATCAGGTATAGCTGTTCATATTATTCAACATTTGGAATATTTTAAGAAGTTAGAGTCAAGTTCTATCAAGTCCTACTTGCATTTAAGTTGCTAGCAGTTATGTCACTGATTTTAATAACTGCAATATCAGGCTCTGGCATATTATTTTTGGTCAACTTGTATGTGCTTTTGTGTAAATGTACATAATACATAACAGTTTCATTGAAATGGCTTTATTTTTTATACAGCTGACTTATCTATCTCTGACTGCTCAGTGTCTCTATTTTCAAGCCAGCTATGTCTACTTTTTGACTTTCTAAGCTTGCTGAATCATTACAATGTATGAGTCAGCTTGGCATTACTGTATTATATTGTCAGATGTGAAAAAAGGAAAATAATACCATTTATCATAAACAAAGATTTTTAAATCTATCATAAACTGATGCCTAAAAATCAGGGGAAAAAACTGCTGACAAATTAGTAGAGGTAAAAGAAAAGGTGCAGCTCTTTAGTGGGAGTTTCCAGGTCCAAAAAACAAAAAACCCCAGCCTTATCATCTTACATTTATAATATTCATCAATGCCTATGTCCCTTAACATATTCAACCAGAACTGTGCCCCAAATACACCCAACCAGAACTTGTTTAACCCCTGCACCCTCCTGGGTCTGCCCACCCTGCCCCTGGAGCTTCTCCAGGATCCCTGGGCCTTCTCTTTCATCTTGCTACCCTTGCTATCTCAGAGGGAATGCAAACAGAGCTTCACAATTCATCAGAAAGGCCTAACAGAAACACTTCTAAGTCAACCTGTATAACCAAACTAAAATCTTAGAAATATGAGGAAAAATCCTCAAGGCATCTTTCCCCCCCTTTGGAGGCTTGGAAAAAACTCTATCTTGTCTAGTCTTTACTGATCTTGGGTTACATATGATACTATTATATACTATGACTACATACCATACTAATTATGTTTAACCCTGTACCACAAGAACGAACAACAGCTACAACCTTGGTTCATGCAGCCAACAACTACACAGACACTAATTATGAATAAAGCTACTATGAACAGCTGCTTTATCCAGGTCCAGTTTGGCAACTACAGAGTGAAAGACCTTTCCAAAGTCCAATGGGCCTTCATTGAGGGCTACCTGATGTAAGATATGGGTTTATTTCCAAATTTCGGCCAAATCTTTGTTAATTCTTCCACTCTGATCTATAAAGGAACTGGAGTTTCTGACAGTCCAAACTCCTCCTTGTGAAGCTAGTAGGTAATTGAGAGCCATTCTGTTCTGTAGAACCACATGAGACAGACCACGAACTATTATGTATTCACATTATAATATTGCTTTAGATCAGAAAGTCACAAAAAGATTTTCTGATTATGATAAAACAATTTAAACTTAGTTAGTTGGTTAGTTTAAACTCCCACCAAATAATTGATATGTTTGTAGGCACTAATCCACCACTTATCTTTCCACATCTTAGAGAGCAGCATTTGAGATCCCACGTACTTTATGAGTAAGTGAAGATGTGACTTGGTATCCTAAGGCACATTTTTTCCAGCTCTTGTGGGCCTATATATATTTAAGGTCACCTTTCATCCCAAAGGTCACTGTCTGAATGTGAGGGAAGTGTGACTTGTCTACAAACCCAAAAGGTTCATGACATTAGTTTACACAATTGTAATACCTCAAATATGCCATTTCCTTGGGACAGGACAGAAAAATACAGTCCTTAAGGGAGAAAAAGGAAACTTAAAAACCTGACTATGCACTGGATGGTTCTCATGCCTCTGATTCTTTCCTATTAGACTTTGGTGAAATCCCTTATTACTTTTTTGAATTTTATCTATTCAGACTGATACATAAATCCTATATAAATCAAGCTGGTTCTCTAATTCATGTTGCCATAATGACTCTTGTTGAATGTAAAATTCCACTAAAAAAATGCATTCATCCATTTCTAAGAAAGAGACATAGGAAAAACTGCTTACATCCTAAAGAAAGTCCAGTATCTTAGAGAGAGATTTTTATATTTTAGGAGGAACTCTGGCTTATGCCAAATATACCAGCCCCCCTTGTATTACTCTGCAACATTTCCCCAGACATGAGCACTATTAATCTGTACAACATGTGCCAGCCCTGCAGGGGTGCTGGCGGAGCCTGAGTCACCCCACAGGCCTCACCCTCCCCAAAGGCTCACCCAGACTTTTCTGATGTGATTTCACTTTCTAGCCTTCAACAGTCTGACACATTTCTCAAGTGTTCTGTATAACACAAGGGGGATGAAAAGGAACCTTCATAATGAGATCCTTCAGGAACAAGGGTAAAAGAGAATTTGCTTTCCTCCCAGCAGTCAGATGGGCCAAACTCGGGCTTGCTGGGACAAGGCAGCATGGAATGGGTTAAAAGTTTCCTTCCTGCACTCCTAGATTCTTGGCTATTTAATTAGTAGATATATTTACCTGCCTTTACCTGAAAAGCTGAAGGAGTTGTCATCACTAGGAAAACATAGAAAACACAACATGTGATTGTGTGATTAAAGATTATCTTATAAAGCATTCATACTAACTAGATACAAGGTACTTTTTCATTTCTGAATGCTTAGTTTTTCAACCTTAATAATCTTTTAACATCTTTGCCTGTAGCCTTTTCTGAAGCAAAAATGTCTTATTGAGTGATAATTATCGAAGTGGAGAAGGTAAGCCATCCTATACTTGCTGGTCACAGTCAGTGCATCCTTATTATGCCTAAACCAGCTTGATATTTATGCTATTACTAAATCGTTCTTGCCTTTCCACCAATAGACAAACACTTATGAACCAGGAAAATGTTTTCAGCCTTATGCTTCTAAGAAGCATTTCCAAGAAAGACATTTAGTCACAGCCTTGTGTGCAGCCCCAAGTGATAGTTGTAACAGAAATATACTGAGCAAGCTTTCAGACTTTGACTAATTGCTGACTGCTGACTGCTCACTTTGTGAAGTCAGAGCTGAGCTACAAACACACACAGCTCTGCAGGGATATGAATCAGAGCAAGAACAATTAGTTAAAAAAATTATCAGAAGCTGATGAAAATAAAACACGTGATATTTTTTGAGCTTAATTGTCCAAAATTATGAATCTTCAGTCTTTGCCCTGTATTTAGTCACTCACAGAACCAAACATGCATCAATTTCCATTGTGAAAATAGGCACGTGTATCTAGAGTTTTGATTTGCACATGTCAGTTAAGGTTTGTATGCAGAAAATGGAAAATGGCATGTGAACACTTCTGGGTATAGGCTGTGATTTTTCACTACTATTATGATTCATAAATTATCCAAGTTGAACATAAGACATGATAAAGAGCACAAAAATAAATACCAAAATATCCATGAAAAAAATACACTTCTAGATTGAAGAAGACAGAGAGTAAGGACACAAAAAAATCCATGTGATATCTCAGTACAGAATCACCAAGAAAACAGAACACAAGGAAAACAGAACGATGATTTTTCCTTAAAGACTGTTTAAAATGGCACTGAACTCTTTGCTGTTGGACAGAAATAATATTAACAAGGCCCCTACCAGACATTTCTTCTCTGTGGCTTAGGGAAACCCTTTCAGAGTGAAAACTAACATAAGGTAGAGTGAGGCTGCTCGAGGGCAGGGCTGCCAGTCAGAAAGTGGATCAGCAGGATTGAGACAAAAAGAACCCCAGGAAATGCAGTGGGACACGTGTCAGTGCTGCAGCTCCAAACAAGGCTCTGCCAGGTGCTGAGGGACCTGGGAGTGCAGGGGGACAGGAGGGGCAGCAGGAGCAGCACTGAAGGCCCCAGTCCCCCCAGCCTGTACGGACACGAGTGTCACTGGGATGATTTTTCCCCTTTAATAAACACTCAGACCACAACCAGAACAGTGTCCCAATAACTATCAAACACTTTTTCTATGGGAAACAAAGTTGTTATTCCAGAACAAAAAGAGGAAAAAAAAGTAAAACAAAGTAGGAAGCTTGAAAGCGGCAAAATATGAAAGTGTTGTTTGAGACACGAACATTAATCCCTCAAGGTATTTTCCTACTTCATCCTCCTTTCCCTCTACTTTTCCTCAGACTTTCAGATGCTTTATGAAAAGGATGAAAAAAATCTTAAAAGTTCTATTTTGGACTGAAAACTCCTTTCTTTCTCACTGCCCCAGGATATATTTGATTCCAATAAGCTACATGAAAAATCTATTTGGGATTTTCTGATATTCTCTCTGTCCTGACCTATTATTGTATCCTCTTTCAACTCTTTGTGAGAACAGCAATGTAATAAGTGGATATTCAGAGGCTCCCTGCATACATGGAGCTCAGATGCAGCTGCTAACCAGCAAAAATCAGGTAGTTGCTTACACTGAGGGGTGAGGGGTTAGTTTAGAGATTTTTTAGTTCCATAAGGAGTATTCACACAAAGATAAAAATTGCTTAACAAACTTCAAGACTTCAAGCTTCACAGACAGACATCTTGTCTGATGGGGGAACAGAAAAGACTTGGGCAGAAATTCTCAACTTTTTTTAATTGGAACTTGGCAAATATATCCATTACTAGCAGCTCTTCCAGCTACCTGCATTTTCACCCCAATGCTTGTGCTAGCTTTTGTAGGGGAATCTTGTTAATTCTTCAGAGATTTCTGCTCACAGTATTATTCCCAAAGTTCTTCCTAACTGAAGGTCAGGAGTTGGTTTCATTATCTTTCAAAAGTGTTTGTCCTCAAACAAATACTCCTTGCCACCATTTCCAGTTATCATGAATAAGGATAAATGAAGTTGGCATGAGAGTGTAAGGAAGGACAAAAGTAATAAATAATAGAGCAGAAAATAAATATATTTAAGCACTGCAGTATGCAATAGGTTCAAGAGGATTTATTGCAGTTTCTCAAAAAATGCATCTTTCTGAAAATAGATGGGTAGCTACTGTCACCTGATTTTCTATTCATTTCCAAATTAAGAAATACAAATTCTGTCATTTCATACAAAAACTTTAAAGTTAAATTTAAAGATGTCTATGTGTTTATTGAAATTGACTTTTCTAGTTCATTATGTTCTTTGAAGTCTTCAAAATTAAAAAAAAAATGTGAAAAAATATACTTATTGGCAAAAAATTGACATTTGGAATGAAATTACTCTGTATATGGATAAAACTGATGTGCTGCATTTAGTTCTCTTAGCTAAGTGCAAGTCTCTCTGTGGTTCTTAAAGTTCAAGTCCATTTCTCAGTGGCAGTGTCCTGCAGAAGGTTGAAATATCTCTACAGAAAATTCACTGACCACACTGGAGCATCACAGGAATTCTAAGTAAAAAGGTTTTAAAGTTCACATATTTGTATGCGCCTTTTTTTGAGTATTTTTTTAGATCTATTTGAAGCCTTTGTAAGGCTAAATATGAACATATTGATTATTGTAGATCAGCTCATTCAGTTCATGTCATATAGATATATAACATGTACTACATATATATGTATACACAGCCATTCACACAAATCCCTTCTAGAAATACTTTCAGGGAAATAATAGATCTGATTAAGTTTTAACCCCTTTCAATTTTCTTTGCATTTTCATAGGCATTTAAAGTGTTCCACTTTTTAAAAACCCTCTTTGAACTCACACAAGGGGATTAGCTTTTTAAATTGAAATCACACATTAGGTGCATGTGAATTAATTAGCAATGGAGTACCTTTCAAAGGGAATTAATTCCTTTCGGGAGAAATCAAGCTCCTTTTCAACAGGGTTGGGGATTTTTTTACTTCTTCATATCATTTTTCTCTTTTGGGCTGTTGCAACTACTCAAATATGATTTTTGCTAGTTAACACACCCCACTGGGGCAAGAAAGTAATTTGCAAAGAGACATGACAATTTATGGGATTGACCATACAAGCTCTGTTTGCACAGGTGCTACATATCTCCATGAAGGAGTCCCACAGTTTTGAACTCAGTGAAAACCAGAGAGCCTAAGGTGGATATTCATGGAACAGGTTACACTAAACCCTTAGCCATGGGCATTGTGCAGAAATATGGCTATATATGTACACAGATTTTAGCTGGTATTTTGAAGAAAACATTGTGACTTAATGCAGTACAAAAGCCCTTTTATCCCTAAAATTTCCAATAGAGATTAATTTCTTAGAGTTTGATTACAAAACCATTATTTTATTATCAACTATTCAATGCTCAGTATATTTTCACTTGGAAAGAGAAGTATTTCAGGTAAAGGGAGTCACAGAACGTGCAGACACCAAGTGCTGGGAATTTAATTTTTAACAGACTTGATCTGTAACACCATTCAAAACGCTTTTTCCTTTCTCTCAAAATACTGAGTTTGGCTTCCACTGAGAACAGTATCTTAATATATGGTCCCCTTCTCTTTTCCTCAACACCCCACAGAGATTCACTGACCAGTGTGTAGGGGGTTTGCCTTCCATTTCTTTCTTATCCATTCCTCACTTCTAATTTCACTTCAGAGACCAACAGGAATGCAGTCTATCTAGACAGTGACATAACAGTCTACCAGACTAGTCATAACAGCTCGTCCATTTACATTAAAATGAGCATATGTATTTTAAATTACTTTTGACTAATCTCTCTTGACCTCAAATATTATTCTTATTTTTTATTATTCATTTAGATTTAAAATATTAATGGACTTTTACTCACAAAGTGGCTTTACTCAGAGCATCTGTTCTCAGGTAAGGAATGACACTGAGGAAAAAAACGTTAGTTCTAATTTATTGAGCCTGAGGGGGTTTACAGGTTAAACAAGCACTTTTTAAACTCAATAAGAAATAGAGGTTTCAGGATCCATGATTGCTGCAAAGCTATAAACCCAGTAAAAGACTGACTGTACTTCCAGAATTTCCAGGAAGCTGCTTCTTTAAATCCACTCTGGGTTCCCTGATCTTTCCTGAGCGGGACACTGGGGAGCTGAGCCCACTATGAAGTGGACAGTGGGTGAGCCAGTGAGCCATGTCACCAGTGGGGGAGAAGAGGAGCTAAATCTTCCCTGCACAGGGCAAAGGTGGCCCCATGGGCCCACTTTTCCAGCTGGGAGCAAAACAGGACTCTAAGGCAGGTCCATCATGACCAGTGCCCGAGACAGTTCACTGGGTGGGGGTTTCTGACACACCAGACACACCAGGCAGGGCTGACACACCAGAGCATGTTGAAAATATTTGAACTCTTCCTCCAAAATCCCACAGGAAGAATGAAAACCTTCACCAATTGCAAAGCTCTTTGGAAAGTATGAAAATGTAAAAAAAAATGTAAAAAACTCTCTAAAGCAAATGCAAAAGTTACATTCAAAATACCAGTAAAAGAGAAGGGATTTGAGTGGGGAGTTTGCCAGATAAACAAAACTGCTGAGAAAGATGACATGGCATTATTACTAAAGTTATAATCCAAGTTGAAGAATAAGTAAAAGCCACCTGACCTGCTTTCTTTTAGCCCTGTTCTTGTAAGTTTGCTCACCACTAAGAGGTTCCTGGTTTGAGAGAACTACATTTTGACACTTTATCCTAGATTAATGTTACTTTGCCAGTCAGTAATATTGTTTCTATGACATGCTGTGATAAAATGTGTTGGGAAGACATGAATTTTTAAAATAGAAGCAGACAAACATCTGCCAAAACTAGTTCCCTTCAAATTCTGAGGAACCCTGAATACCAAGGAACTTCACTTTTTCTGAGAAGTATGACTTATCTTGAGCTTGCTGATATGGGATTTAGAAGATTTATGTTTGATCCATGGCATAGATGTAGATCCCTGATATGGTTCAGCAGAAGTTATTTAATGCCCTCAGTCTCAGTTCACCATCTCGTGGAAGGGAACCCTCATTTAAGCCAATTTAAAAACTGCACTGAACATAGTGCAGCACTGAGATAAATGAGGATGCAAACCAAACAGCCTCCTAGGCAGTTTTGCCCTGATTTGGTAGCATTGCTTTTGACCTGAGTAGGAGAATACTTCACAATCTGATGTTGTACAGGAGAGAACTCTAAGCTGCCTTGGTAATGGCTTTTTATGAGAGCACATCTAACCTGTCTGAAGGATAATCTGACAGTGTACAAGAAACACTATGGACAGTGCTCCATATTAGAACAGGACATTGTATTAGAAACCAGGGTTTTTTTCTTAAGTAAAAGCAGTAGCCAACCTCCAGGATGAGGCGAAAGTGCCACAACCCCACAATAAACCAGATTTAAAGAAGAGAGGTAACAGCTATTTAGCCTTGAACAAGTAAAGGTTGAGTGAAAATACAATGATTTTTTTTTATTAGCCAGATTAATATTGTGAAGAGAAAGGTGAGTAAATGCTTTTCCACAGTGGAAGAATATCATAGACATCACTTTAAGGACAGCTGATGACAGGAATGCCACCACTCTCAGTGGATTGATTAAAAATTAAAAAAAGAATGTGAAGCAACAGAATGAAATACTGAAAAGTTATAGCATTTAGGAAAAAAAAAAGCGACATTCAGGAAAAGATGGTGTGCAGCTTAATTCAGGGATGGCGAATTCACTCAGGCTTATAAGAAGAGAAGGTGTTTAAAGAAGGAATGGATAAAATAGGACTATACACATAGAGGGGTAAAAGGGAAATTAAGAAACAATGGGGATGGACCCAGTGACCTTTGGTGTTCTGGTAATTACAGTTATTATGTTCCTAAGTTATGCAATTCTCTCATGGTTGTGGCTTGGATTCTATGAATAGGACCCTTAGTGTTAAAGTAAATCAGGACTTGTGCTATTTTTGGTTCTAAGCTAATAATTAAACAAACTAAAATAAACCCCCAACACTCTATATTCAAATCCTTCCCCCATGCTTCAATAATAGAATGAGATGGAACTGCCAAAAATGGAGATACTCAGACATGAAGCTGCTACTTTGTGCTAAAATCTTCCCATTGTCTGTATATACTTCAGCAGGATGGTAATGATTCAGCCTAGGTATTTATTTAAGAACATAACATTGCCAAAGTCAAGGCTTCAAAAATCAGGCCTCAAAAACGCAGGGAACACCACTAGATCAATTTAAAATATAAATTTTTTACAAGTATCAATTTTGGAGTTATTTTTTCTTATTTATACTTTTTAATTTCAAGACATACTTCTGTAAAAACACCAATCTTTTTTTGTAAAAAACATCTGTGCAACTAATCCCTCCTCTTCCTTACTCCACTTTCAATGAGTTTCTTCTAGGCAAAAGCTGGAATTGTGATACAAGTGCAATTTCAGAAACTGAAGCTTTAGAGTTGAGATTTTTAAAGACATTTAGGTAGCTAAATATGAAGCTAAGCATCTTGTGTAATTTTAGGCACTTTGATACTTTTAAAAATCTGTCCCTGCTGCCTGTTTACCCATATCAGGGATGCTCCAGCTGCAGTGTAATAGACAAGGGCACATCAGACCAAAGAAAATAATTCCTGATACAAAAGTGTGAACAGCACCAGGTGGTATCTGCATTCAGCAGAAGGTGAAAATACCAGGACGGTGATGTGTTTTCTTAATTCCAGTCCAGTCAGTTGTTGGAAGAAACCCTTTTAGAAGGCCTGCTGTGAGGAGCTGTCAGGCTCTGCTGACAGAATCAAGGTTTATAAATTATGCTAAAGCCTTTCAAGGGGGAGAACAGCATCTATGGCACACTGAGGGGAAGGACCAAGTCACCATCTAAAGATAGGAGGGGCTGGAAGGGACATCACTCAGATGGAAAGAAGAAATTCAGATATTTCAGCTGAAGACAAGACAGATGGGCAGGTACCTCTCCTGCTCAGCTTGCAGCCTCTCTGCTCCACATGATGGACAGCTGAAAACATTTTAGCACATACATTTTATTCGTGAGTGGATCACTTATTATTCTTTCTTGACATTGGTTAATGCAGCAGAGTTAAGTTCCTGGGGTTAGCTTACATAATGCAAAATTAATTTTAAATAAAAATAAAGCTAGTGGTTTTAGTCTGTATCACAGTGCTGCAACTCCTGCTTTACTTCAGCTTTGTAGAAAGCTGTAGGTTTCCCATTGCACCATTCCCATCTCAAACATATGGCAAGGTGCCTCAAGCCAAGATTTTACTGAGAGCAAGATTAAATGCCAAAGGAGCACTTTGAACAGTTACAAAATTTGGACTCTGATGAGTCACAACCAACCTATTTTTTCTTACTACAGAGTGTCTTTTTACTATTATTATATATTCTTCCTGCTACATAAAATGGTTTTGAAATCAATGGTGCAGGAGCTCTACTCATTTCAATGGGAATGAGTAAAAGACTGAAAATAGTATGTAGAGTGATATCTGCTCATTGAAGGGTTGAAGGATCCTTCCACTGCAGGAAGATTATCCCATGAGATGAATCAGCAACACCATTAGGTTTTCAGGCCAAATTTTCATTATACAGTTTCCTAGATATATGTTGAGATATATATAGTCCTTATAACTGTAACAGATTCTCAGAGTATATCCTAAGACTTTTCTTCAACACAACTAACTGTTATTTTGTATTTACTTTTACTAATTATTTGCAAATGGAATCCTGATCCCTACAGAAGATCCCAGACCTGATCCCCCACCAATCTTTCTCCCTTCCTGTCGGCAAATACAGTACTTACTAAAAGCATAGCAGATGCTTTGTCTGTAGAAATTGGATTAGTTAAGGGAATTGACAGTCCAGAGAACTTCCATGTTGACAGAGCTTTTTAGTTTCACACGACTGACAAGGCCTGTGGAACAGGGCTTGTGCATTTAGGTAGGTTGAGAGGTAGAGAGAAAATGGAATGAGCACTTCATGCCTTCTGTTTCCATGCAGTTTGAAAGCATTTTGACTATTTTCAGAACCTGTATCACCCATACAGAGAACTCTTTTAGGCAGCAAGTTTAAAATGCAAACAATATGCTGCATTATTTTTATTACTATTACGCAAAATCCTACTGAAAGACAGCAAACTTTCCATTAATTTCAATTACAGCTTTCCATTTATTACCAATCATTTTGAAAGTCACAATGCCATGGTGTCTTGTACTGTCACAGAGGCTGACAATTATATAGTGTTACACATTAAACCCATTTCATCAAATACACAGAA
Source organism: Calyptomena viridis (assembly GCA_013390005.1). Lineage (NCBI taxonomy): Eukaryota > Metazoa > Chordata > Aves > Passeriformes > Eurylaimidae > Calyptomena > Calyptomena viridis. The sequence goes on from WEIV01026905.1 coordinate 250,087, forward strand.
GTTTTTTAGGTGACAGAAAGATGCAAAGAGAGTCTGTGAGGCTGTCTGAAACAGAAATTGTGAAAGCACAAGCTGATCCGAAGTATCACAGTTGATTTTGTAAAGTTCTTCAGCAAATGTTACTGGAATATTGGAATGTGTTCCAAAACCCAGGAAAGTACAAACTCACCTCAGCGGGTAACTATCTGACATAGTCAAATTCTTTATTACTTTGCTTTTAGTTTATCTAGAAGGCACAAAGCACTGCATTCCTGAGAATTCTGCTTTGAAATCAAGCAGTACATAAAAAATGACTGGATTAACATTTTTGGTAAAAGTTGAGTGGAAACTGCGTTGCAATGACAATCTGCACAGAAATTTCAAGCTAACACAACACATTCCAGCCATGATATTCTTCTACTTCCACTGTTGCAAGAGATACCATGTAATATAATGCCACATTAAGTGACTCCTTAGTACGGCAGCATTTCCAATGGGTGGTACTGTAAAAGAAAAAGACTATAAACTTTATACTATGGCATTTTCAAATTGACAGAAGTGAAGATTTAAAAGAACTGCTACAAATATTATAGCTGTCCAAAGACATTCCAAGCAGCGAAACATTAATACTGGGAGATCATTTATCTGGATAAAGCTTGACATTAACATCCTTTGGTTGAAAAGATGCTTTTCTTCAAACCAAGATCCAGACTTTCCAAACAGCTCAACTTTTATCTAGACTTTCAAATAAACTAACCAGATACTAAACACTCATTGAGCAAGCAAGCCCACCCATGTTTGGGAAAATTAGGGTAATATTCCAGTTATACACATTTATTTTCTAGCTGAACATTACACTGAGCATGAGAGGGTTTGGCTCAGGTTCACACAGCAGGTATAATCCCATTCCAAAACTCACAGGTTACAGGAAATAACCATGACCCACAACTGCACATTGCAGTATGTTCTTCCCCATCTTCTCCTTACTTCTATAAGACATCTCTGGATTTCCTCTTAAAGAATAAGATAAAATAAAGAGATAAATTCTTTACCATTAATAATGTATTATGCTGTTCTCTGAGAGCGCATTGGTAGTAAGAAGAAAACAGCTGGGAATGTTCAGTTTCTGCAAATATGGATTTCATCAGGATTTCAGCTTTTTTTTTCCAGAAGATTCTTAAGACTTTGCACTATTTTGTGTCAGAGAGATTTCAGGATAGAGCAGAGCTTTCAGAAGATGCCAATGTACTGAAGGTGTTTAGATGTAAGAAATCAAAACATTACAATAACTGTAGCACAGTGGTTCCTGTGCATCAAGTAAATAATGAAAATATTTAAGCCAGAATTTTCCAAACCACAGAAGCTGATCAGCTTTTCTTTCCCTAGAGCTGGAAGAGCTCCAAGAAGGAGTAAGTGTATTGCTTCCATTTTCTACACTGGAGCATTGTATTGAAATTCTGAGGGTGGGAAAGAGGAACGGATTTATTTTAGAAATGGGCATAAAGAAAAATACTTTGGGGAACTTGTACCTTTCTTTCACCATTTTTAGCTTAATGACCAACATGTGGTCAAATCTGCTTCTTTGTTCTCTGTCCCCCATCCAAATAAAAAACCTCCTTACCACCATAAAGCTTGGGCAGCAGCTAAGCCTGAGCTGCTGAGCTGCCCAATGCAAATTCTGTCTGCTCTAGGAAATCAGGGATGTCACTGATTTTTTGTTTCTATCTGATGATAAGGCTTTAGTTTCATCACTTACTATATTTATCCTATAGGACTTCTATAGGATTTAATATTGCATGCTCAGCTACAGCAAGTGGTGGCAAAAAATTTATTTCAAAATTCTCTTGTACCATTTAAAGAACCTCTCTAGTGCAGTAATTTCAGCAACACAACCTGAGTTGACCATGCTACTGGAAGTCATAAGGGAAAAGTGTAAGCAGTTTGTTGGATATGGTAGGATGACAGCTGAAGTTTAACCAGAACTGTCCGAGTTCGTTCTGGGGACTTTTAAACCAAGTTGGCCATCACAGGACATGGATATTTATGCCCTATGAGAACTAGCAGGTGTTACCAACTTGAATGACTTCTACTCAAAAGAAAGAAGCATTTTCTGGGAGGAGATCAAAATGTTGCCATGCAGTGATGAACAGTTGAAATGATGGCATTTTTCCCAGAGAGTGTGGTTATTCATGGATTTGTCCAAGCAAAGGACAAATACATTATTTCCAAAATCTTTGTGAAAACCTCAGTCTGATCAGAAATCTCAGGATTCAGTTTTTCCTTTGTAAATGACACATTTTAAAATGAGAAGCAAAACTCTATTTGTCAAAATCTGAATGAGTGACTGCACTTAAAATGTTTTAAAAATGTGAAAATGTGGAGGCAATATAGCTAATGAACCATGCAAAAGCATTTGACAGATCTCAGTTACTTACTGCTGTTCCTTTTGAAGAAAAAAAGAGATGTTGTCAGAACTCATATACTTGAATAATAGTGGCATTTATAGAGATTTCCTTTTGCATTTCTCAAGCTGTGTTTTATTTTTAAATCTAATGTTATAGAAAAATATTTTAGTCATCATTTTTTGAGGTTTATGTCAAATTAGGTCCCATGAAGGAAGTCAATGATTGGACATTACTTCATAAAACTAATGTGAGAAACACATCACCTACACTGTGGTATTTTGCCCTCATACTGTCTTATATGACTTGAAAAATTACCCCCGAAATTGTGAGTTAAACATTACAGCTTTTAAGAGGTTTAATCAGTTTTCTTTAAAATCAAACACTGGCAAAAGTACTTGTTCAAAATGTTTCTGAATAAGAATAATGGGGCAAAATTAGTATTTTGCCCAAATAGGGTTAAAGCAATAGTATAATAAAACAAGTAGGAATATTCCTTGACAACATCAATCAAGGAAATGAAAACCAAATCCGACTTTTATAATATTTTTCAATACTGTAGTTAATATATAATACTTGGGATGGGAACAGTACAAGAACACTATAATGGGCAAATGCTGCAGTTCAACAATTACCCAAAACATTTTGCTGTTAATTCTTTAAGATTCTAATTGGAAGAGAATTGTTTTTGTTGAATTGCATCATGAACAAGACAGGACTAACTTCATGAAACACAACCATTCATTAAAACTTCATGGAAACATTGCAAAAAAGCATAGCAAATGCCCATGGAAATATAACAGTTGTAGTAAAACTGTGAAGTCCACTAAATGCAAGCCCTGAGGCTTGTATTACTGATTCACCCAAAACTTTAGTACAAGGATCCCACATGAGGGTACTACATGATATAATTGCCCTCTGAGAGTCTCAGGAGGTATTACAATAGATTTACCGGACCAATATATGTCACAGTTCCAGTTATTTAATTTCCCAAGGGAGCTTGAGCAGAGCATTCTTATTTGAATAGCACTGACAACTTGGAGCCCTAAAAGCTTAGGAGTCAATAGTGATTTACCTGGGAAGCTCAGTTAAAAAGAGTGATTGGTATTTACAGTCAAAATGGCACTGCACCCAATTCTGATAGATCCTGAAGGTGTATTGCATTGTGCTTTGGGCTCAGGTTTGGTAAAAAATAGAAGCATGATCATAGCCCTATTCTTATTCAGGTCAGTGATTAGAATTACAGAGTAATTCAGGTTAGAATGACCTTGAGAGGTCTAACCGTGTGCTCAAAGCAGGGTGAACTCGAATCAATTTGCTCAAGGCTTTGTCCAGTCAAATTCTGAGCGACCTCCAATGATGGAGATTCCACAACTTCTCTGGGCACCTTCTTACATTTCATCCCTAACAGTGATTTTCTTTTTCCTAACCAGAATATCTCATGTTACAACTTGTATTTATTACCTCTTGCTGTATTCTTTTTCTCCCCTGAAGAGTCTGGCTCCACATTCTTTCCACCAACAGGAAGCTAAAGATCTCCTCTTAGTCTTTTCCTCCGAAGCTGAACAAACTCATTCCCTTCCCTCAGGCTCTCCTCTCAGGCCCCTGACCACTTTGGTGTCCCACCACTACATTCACCATGGCAACATATTCTGCATACTGGAGAGGCTCAAACTCTACCCACTAGAGTTGCAAAATGTAAAACAGAGAGGAATAACCACTTTTAAAACCTGTTAAGGTCATTTTATCTCTCACAGATTTGCAGGGAAGGCTTTTGCAGCCAGGCCAGGGAATTGGTGCAGTAGCTTTTGGCTTCTGTCAGTGAGCAACAGAACAAGGAGACTGCAACAGAGGAAAAAAAAGGCTCAAGGTCTGACTTCTGAAATAGATTCCCTTACAAGAAAACTGGAAGTTCAGAGCTACAACTACTCCTCAGCTCTGACACCTGGAGTGGAATTAATTTTCCTGAAAATAGGCTTCTCCTATAATTTTAGACACCTTGCAGAGGCTGACACACCTTCCTGAGCCTGGCAGGTAGTCAAAGGCTTACAAGACTTTCTAGGGAGGCAGCTGGAGGCAAGGCAGGAACCCCTTAATGTGAGCAATAGTGTCTGCAGTGGCACATGTGGTCACTGTGATCAGGAGAGGGGTCAGGGTGGCCACACACACCCGCTCACTGAGGACCACTGACATGGGCCATGTGCAGCAACTACAGCTGCTCTGAGGCACATTTGCCTTTGGCACATCCCCAGTGCATGGACCTGGTGTGGAACACGAGCAGCATTAACATGGACAGCACATTTTAACATGGGCAGCACATTTTAACATGGGCAGCACATTGCATTAACTCCAAGCACAGACATGTGAGAAACCCGACAGCTGCAGAAATGACATCAAATGCACAACCCACAATTCCTTGGTTACAGAAAACATCACGACTACTCAGGCCAACAGAAGAGAGAACAAGGAGGGGAATGCCTCAGTCCTAATGCAGCTGTTTGGCTTCTTTCCTCTTGCCTTGAAAGGGCTGGTGTAAGAGGGACACTGTCGTGGGAGTTCAGCTCCCTCAGCTGAGCCCACAGCACCAAGCCAGACCTGTGTGTCTTGCACATTCAGCCAGTGCTTCAGAATCACATCCTGAAGACAGTAGCTCATAAGTACCTTTGGCATTTGCCTTTCACAGGAATGTAAGTACTCTGACTATTTGAGTTGCTACATTTTATGCTGCTTTAAATGACAGTAGTATAAGAACTGTGCTCTGAATACATCAATTTACAGAGAGAATGTTACCTCAGTAAAATGAAGACTTCAGAAGGGCTTACAGCAATCCAAAAATAGTTATTTATTCTGTACATTTACTCCGTGCAGCTTATTGTTTGTGCTCAGTTCAAGAAACAGTTTACAAACTCATACTAAGTAGTTCAGACAGTATGATGTCTCACAATCTACATGTTCCTGAATAAAGCTCCACCTATTAAAAAGCTAAGCAATGAGTGTAAACTTGGAGACAAAAAATAAAAATTGACCCTCTTTCCTCTGCCTCCACCCAGGGAGTTTGACCTGAGCAACCACTCGATAACTGGAGAATGGAACACAGAAGTTACAAAGTTGGTAGGCACAGATGAGAGAACAAATAGTATATTAGGTATTTTTGCACACGAATAACATTTTCTTGAGTACATCTCAAGGGAAACATTTGCATTGTTTAACTCTTAATTCCTTTTGTACAATACCTACACTGGTTTTTTTTTCAATTTCACAAAAAACAAATAATGATTTGTGAGCATTTTAATTTCAGAGTTTTAGTCACTTTGAAAAGGGCTTTTAATCAGCTTAAGTCACTTCCTGAATATATTTTTGGGATAGTAAAACTGAACAGAAAGATGTATCACAATGCAGAAGATGGGAATGTGATCATAACGACTTTCCAGAATTAACGATGCAGCCTATAATGGGTATTATGTGACTATGGTGCTCTGTCACTCCTGGAGAGATACACAAGTTGAATTATAAAGGCAGTGAATTCTAGATGGTTCTATATAATAAATGGTGAAAGTCTGGTAGACTTGGTGTTTATTTCTTAATCCAGCAGGCATTCCTGCAGCGCCAGTTTTTCACCAGTCAAGGCCTCTCTCCAGAAGGGATTAGTTAGTAGACAGTGATTCTCTGTTAGCTAGAAACACTTGCTAAGTGTAACTAGCTGTTTAGGGTGAAATTAAAGGCATTTTAGTTTCCCTGTCAGGATCATATTCAGACTCAGCATCTTTTTAAAATAGAACATCCAACAAACAAAACATGAGGGCCATGACACCATTAAAAGGAGACAAGGATCAATGAAACTCCTGAGTTTTGCTCACTTCAATTCACTTGCAAAGTTAATAGGTTTGTTAAAAACTCTTCCATTGGAACAGTTGTCTCTGAGGTTTCTAGTAATTACCGAGTCACATCATAGTACAGTTTACAAAATGCTTAGGAAGGAATTTTAAAACTTTATTAATCTCCTATCTTTTTTATCCTATTATTATCCTATTAATCTCCCATCTTTGCCATATTACAGAGATGCTTAGGGGCTGGCAGTCTCCAATAAAATAAGGAACTCAAACTGCAACAAGTTACACTTGCTAAATTTTGTCCTTTGTGTTTTGTAACATGCTGGAACACAATAATGAAAAAGCAGTTAGAGAAATTGCATTTAACCAAATAATTGTGCTGTCCATTCCAATCCTTCAGGAAATTCAGTGTGAGGCAGTGGTAGAGCTGCTTTTCAGGACACACAAACACAATCAAAGAGAAAAATGAGTTCTTGAACTCAAACTTGGATCTGGGACCAAGCTGCTATCAGAGCTGCAAAAAAAAACCAGGAGACGTTTCTCCTGGTTTTCCTTCTCGTCTCAACTATTTGCCTGTTCTCAACAAAATGCCTCCAACATATTTAAGTGGTGCATACAGAGAAGCACATGTTTAAAAAACATGCCAAGAATCCTTTCTCCCTCTTCCTGTCCATCACAGGGGAACTAATACCAGCAATAAATCCAATAAATATTTGTCTACTGTACATCTCTTGATCTACTGGGCAGGAATGCATTTTCTTTTTTGCAAATCTGAGATTCAGACAACATACAGCCCTATATTTTCAAATGAATACTGTGTAAAAAGTCAGCAACAGAGTTAGAAGCAAAACACATGAGCTTTTGTATTCCTAGCCCCATGTCTTATTCCAAATCCTAGCATTTTCTTGTCTTTCCCCCACATGAGATGGATATAGTAAACTTTCAGCTGTGAGTTACAGGCATAAAATGGACAGATTAGGCTGCTTTCTCTAAACAGATGCACGTACAAACTCTGCTGACCTCTGACAGGGAAAAGGATTTTGCTAAGCCACCAGTTACTTCTCTGCTTGTGCTTAGAGACACAATAAACCTGGAATTTGCCTCCTAGATTTTTGTCAGAAAGTCGAGCTGCAGGGCTGTGGTCAATGAACTCGAGCCCATCTTCCCCTTGTTTTGTTACAGGAGCTGCAAATGTTGCTGTATGGAGCTTGAGGAAATGCATTTTGTTGAACCTAAATAGTGGGAAATTAGTCAAGCAAATAATGCTTCTCAAAGAGCAGAATGACTATCACAGCAGTGGTGCTATAGGAAACACAAAGTGATTTTAGGCAAAGAAACGAAAAGAAATATTTTGAATCATTGCTCAGACCACAGAAAGTTAGAATGACTGCTGGCACTAAGTGCAATGGCATGGGAAATAGATATAGATATTGTTTAACTGCTGCTTAAAGAACCTTCCATTTTCTTAGCAATTGTAGAGTGGTTTTGACTTCACTCTTACTTGAAAAGCCCTTCATCTGTAATACTTATTCAGCTAAATACTAGAAAAAGAATAGTGAGACAGGAGCAAAAGAGCAAATGTTAAATAGACTTGGTACAAGGCCACTTTACCTCTTCTCCCTTATGGCTCTGTTGCTTTGCTTAATGCTATCCCATACCTCTCTTATACCACCTTGTATCTTCCAAGAATTTCCAGTGATCCCACAGATAATCCCAGTAACGTTTGACAAGACTGAGCTCAAACTCAGCCCCCTTTCCAGTGACTGTTCAGTTCCAGTTCAGCTGCTAACTTCTCTATTTATTGCCTGTGCAACTATTTTTAACCTTAAGGAAGTAAATGAACATGGGAACAACATTGGTTAGGTAAGCTGGTACCAGAGGAGATCTGTTGTTAGTTACAGCTGTTTTACCTTTTCCTGTAGTGTTTCTTATTCTATTATTTAAACATTCCACAGACAAATTAGCTCTGTGCAGTGAACTTGGGGCTCTTGGCTTCCTGTGCTCTTTTGTTCTCCAATTCATCTGTCTCAGAGTTCTCTACCAGCACCGTCACCATAGAAACTGAGCACGTTTCACTGATTATGTTGGGTGTATTATATAAACTTCAGATATAGTCAGAAAGCTTTATGAAAGGTTTGTAAGTGGGACCCAAAGATGATCAGCACCTGAAAGTCTGTTCCACAGTGAGCCCAGTCCTCTGTGTCCTGTCACCTGAGGCTCATCAGCCTCTGGGACTGGCTCAAGCCCAGTAAAGTGAGATCTGCTGCTGGTCACTCAGAAGATTAATATCAGAGACAAGAGAAGTGGCGAGGAGCCAGTAGCTGGATCAGAACACAAGGTGGGATGCATGTAGAAAACTGAGTTAAGAAGACATCAGGCCCCTACCTGCTCTTGAAAACACTGCAGCATCAGCGTAAAGGGAGCTACATTTGTCAAAACGAGTAGTGCATCATCAGCATGTTGACAATCCTAAAAAAAGGTATTTTCTTGGTGGACACAGGGAAAGCAGCTGCCCAAGCAGTATAGCTGCTGTTACTGTTGTCACCATTGCTCTCAGTATGAAAAAGGATCTGAGGCACCACGATACAGCACCATCTCTTAGTTATCAGCAGATTTTGTTGCTAATCCAGAAGCTATCCAAAGGTCAGGTAGGCTGTGCTGCTGTTCACACTCTTATCTGCAGTCAGGAGGACTTTTATGGTGCTGTCCATGCTACAGCTTCAGTTTAGCAAGGTGTTTAAGCACATGCTTGACTAAGCAGATGACTAATACCACCAACTTCAGGCTCTTCAATGAAAGAAAGCCACAAAAGACCTAGCTCTGCTAGTCTTACCAACCTTCCTGAAGTATTTGCTTGCTGAGAATAATAGGGTAACAATTAAACAAATACTAATGTGAATATTAATTGTACAACCAGGCACAAGAACTGCATGGATGGGCAATTATGTCTGCTCTCACAGGACCCTGGTGCTGCACATAGGTGCTGCATTCCTGCAACTTGGCAAAAGCTGTAGGAGTAGCACAGCTGCTCATATATTTCATCTTAACAAAACAGATAATCTCAAGACTATTATTAAAGTAATTTGAAATGGATGTAAAAGCAATCCTTAATTAATGAGAATGATTCAGTGTGTATTTTTCTGGAATACCAGTCTATACTTATTTTTGAACCATAAGAGGAAAAATGTCAGAGTTGAGAAGTATGTTGCTTAATTCATCTTGTATGCAATATATAGAATAATAGGAAGATGGAGACAGAAAAATATATTTAAATAAGAATATGTACCAGAGTTTTCTGGTCAGGCACACAAAACTCTCACAGTAGACACAATAGGTGTAGGAACACTGAGCTCATGTGCTCCAAATTTTTTATTAGAAGATGAATCCACGTGGGACATTTTAACATTTTCAAGAAATATTTTGTATTGAAATAACAGCTTTGATATTCTTTAATATCTTTTCTACATATCCAGTTTTCCTGAGGCCACTATTGTGTGAGCCAAGAAAATGCTTCATAAGCATTAAGTAAAATCAGAGGAAATAAAAAAATATTTTTTTCAAACTATTAATTCCTAACATATTACACAAAAGTCCCATTTCATATGAAATGGTAGTCATGTCATCAGCATTTATGTAATTCTATGGGCCAGAATCTGGCTGGGTGCAAGTGGGAAATAGGATTTTAAGCACAGTATTGAGAGAATTAAACAAACAGTGAAAGGATAGTATTTTAGTGCAGAATCCAAATTATATTAAGGTAAACAAGTCCTCTTTGTGACCATTAAACGTGCCTCAGAAATTTCATAGGTAATTAGCCACATTACACACACACCAACCATTTTGCAAAATAAAGTATCTTGAGCAGTCACACATTTTGATCATTCATATTAGTGAGAGAAGTTAATGTTCTAAGGAGCTGAATTTTATTCATGTGTATCTGGGGAAGAAGGTACTTTATATATAGGTCGATAAATTATCCCATCACAGTAAAACAGTAAAACAAGAAGACTTGGGTGCAAAATGCTGCAAGATCAGTATCTGACACCCATTTTGTACTGGCTCGCAGATTTTGGGCACTGAAAAATGGTAGTCAGCACGTGCCCTTAACAGCCACTGCTGCACGGGATGGCTCACAGTATTTACCCCAGCAAACACGGTGCCGCAATGGCAAAGATGAGCCTGACTTTTGTGGCGGCAGCAGTCAAAGGGCTGGAGTTCCCACAGACATCTGTGGGACAGCGACAGCTCCCTCGGGAGGGGAACCGAGCCGGAGCTCAGGGCACAGCAGCCTGTGCTCAGCGCTGCAGAGCAATGCCGGGGGCTTTGGGGAAGGAAAGGCACCAGCAGTGGGGGGATGGCACCATCAGCATAAAGAACAACGGGCCACACTGACAAAAGCCAGGAGACACTGTAGATGTTGCTCTCCCAGTTATTTTGGGTGAAACCCCTGGACTGCAGTGCCCAGTCCAAGCTATAACCGGTGCCTCCCCCAGTGCTGGGCATTGGGGATTGCTGGTATCAATAGTTACAGCTGTGTGAGACCACCCTTTTGGTTGCTTTTCCAAACGAGAGGTGAAGCAACAGCTGGGGAACTGCCCACTCTTCCTCCTAAAGATGAAGGAAGCAGAAAGAAGCCTCTCCTTTTTGCCTTTCCTTGTATCCCTCATTCTCCAGTGTGTGAGATGGGGTGAGGCAGTTTCAGCTTAAATTGGTCCTTATACTGAATCCCAATGCAATTGTCAGTGAACACAAAAATAAATTCCTTCTAACAGAATAAGTAGGCCTCAGATGCCTGTTTGAGTGCAACAAGCCCCCAAACCTGCCTGCAGGAGTTAGCACTGCAGAAGTTACAGTGACGTGGACTCCAGTCTGCCACGACAAACTATTGCAACCATTCAGGCAGATAAAACCAGCTTGTTTACAGTTCGTGGAGGTCTAGTAGATGAAAAAACCCCAACAACTTGTGATTTGCACTGCAAGTTGGATATTGTATATTTGATATAAAATTTGAGGCAAAAATATTGGGTGTTGTAGAACCACCTTTCCAAATACAACCAGCTATGAAGTACTTACAGCAATTCTGTAAGAAATTCAGAACAACAGACATGGACATTTACAACAGATCTGTATCTCTGAGTGCTATTGATATTGTTACCTTAAAACTTTTCTAAACCTACCTGTTTCATCCTACTCGGCCTAACAATAATTTCCTGACCCTCTTTTTTTTCCTTATTTGCACTTAGATGTTGACTGTATTGGCAATATCATTACAAGTAACCAGCAGCTTTAAAGATGCAACATCTTTTGCAGACACATTAATCAGCATGAAACAGGCATCAGGTGCTATTTGGGTAATACGCAGAAGATGGACAGGTGCCTTCAGCAGAATAACCTTCTGTGTTACAAAGGGGTGCTTATAGGACCTGAAAAAGGATCAAGAGAAAGTAAAAATCAAAGCAGAATGAAGACTAAATTGTAGAAAGCCTCAATCTCTTTTTCTGTCTGTAAGGGAAGACGTAGGTCACTACACAAAACTCAGGTAGAAAACGAGCCCCCACTTTCTGAAAAAGAGTGAGGGATGAAAAGAATGGAGATGCAAGGCACTGAGACTGGGAGCTGGCAGTGCAAATCACCTGTGAACGAATGAGGCTGAATTTCTTTTGACAACATGGAGAATCTTCTGCATTACGCATTGGGACACAGAGGGAAGCACAGGACATAATTCAATTGTACAGTCCAAAGCAGAATAAAGCAACTAGAGTGAGTTTATCAAGCCAAAGAGAAAGATACAGCAATAGGTGTAGATGGGAACATTTCTTTTTGTTGGTGTCATGAATCCAACACTTTTAGTGACCATCCAACTTAGAGACCATCTTCATTCTCATCCTAAACCCATTGTACTCACACTCCTTACTCACTTTGATGCAATGCTCTCTTGATGCACAAAACACAAGGAAATGTAAATATTTCCATGCAGTTTAACAGCCTTTTCATTTGTCTGCCTAATGCAAGAGGCTGATTCTCCATTCTTGCTGATGGAGAAAAGGAACAGTAAGTGCACATTGTCGAGCAGCAGTAACTTTGACACTTGTCATTAGAAAGCATGATGTAACAAGGGTATTGATGAGTCCCTCTGGGTTTAGAAATCTTTTAGAACCTCCCTTTTTCGAGTATAACAGTTCAAAACACAATCTAGTTGCTCACCCAGACATTTTATCTGCATTTAAGCGCAAGTCCACCTTTGACAGCATTTTGTCTGCCAAGAGTGCCTGTGTCATATGATTCACTAGACAGAAAACTATCAAAGGACAATGTCAGTGTTTTCTGAGCAATAAAACTCAGTCACCTCAATAACTGGCACCCTGAGCTACCAAAAATCTTTCAAGAAACAAATAAAAAATCATTGGCTGTTGAATCAAAGCTTGATGGGATTGCCAGAGAGAGCACTGCAAACAAAACCCAGCTAAACAAAATCAGATGTTCACAATTACACAGGGATGAACAGAGCTCACTGGGGTTAAGCTGATTTGCTGCAGTCTTCCTTATCATAGCAGGATTCTCATCACAAAAAATAACCTCATTAGATAGAGCTCTGTAAAAGAAAATAAAATAAAGCAATATTCTATTTTTAAAAAGGGAAATGACTCAACAAAGCAGAATAAATCAATGATAGCATGATAGACTCAGCCTTGCAGGTATTTTGTACAAGAACTTTTGATGGTATGCAGTCATAAAGCACCCGTGGGAACACACACAGTGTTTGCATGTACTGGAAAGTGATAAAGAAAAGGACAAAATAACATGAGTGAAAAACAGGAAGCAGTACTGGAAGGTGAAATTCCTGTGGATACCTTGTGATTGGACTTCTCCCAAGGTCAAAGCCAGGTCTAAAGTTAGCATGTCATCTGTAATCTCATTTTACACTCTGTTTTACACTGCAGTGGTTCTCACTGATAAAGTGGAGGTTTAGTTTTTGCCACTAAAAGGTAACTGTTTAGCACAGAGATGAAATCCAACAGGGGGCTGCTGCTCCCCTAACTCACAGCTATTTAGAATGTAAATATGCACTAAATGGTGAGTGCTTGGTTGGAACTATCAGGAAAGGAATGACTCTACCATCAATACACAAGGTTTAGCTGTGCCATTATTTTACAAGGTTGTATGAGCCCTCATGGCATTGTCTGTACTGTGGAGCACAATAGATGACTTATAACTGGTTAGGATGTAACTTCACAAATAATTTTGCCCTTGGAAGTACAGATGACCTGTCCTCATCTTCATAATTTTCTCCTCTCTCCAGTATTGCTCCTTAAAAAACAAAACACCCAAACAAGCAAAACCCCCAACAAACTGAGAATGTCATGACCCATTTTACTGTGTGGACCCACAAACAGTTGCATCTGTGCAACTGAGCAACTGGGAAGCTGCATCATGGCAGACAAGTAAGAGATTGGTGAAGAGTGTGAACACCTGAAATAGGCCTTGGTGGCAATAAGAGTTGCAAGACAACCTACAAAGATGTGAGCAGAATTTTACTTTGTCCTTTTTTCTCTCTGCTGAGATGAATTATAATAGAAGTGAAAAGATGAACAGGTGAGAACTTCAACTATATCAGAATGCAAGTATTTGAAAATTGAAGCAGGGGAAAGAGGTAATTACAGTCCTTCTGCATTAGCTGTGACAGCATGTTAATCTTAACACACAGCTGAGGGTGAATAAACAAGTGCAAGGAACCCAGATGTGAATATTGCTATAGAAAGAAATGCTTAAGAAAACTGCCACATATATCAGTTAACTATATGCTCAGAACAGAGGTATTTTCCACCAAGGCCTCCAAAAGCCCAGTTTGGCTCTCACAAGAGATATAGGAGAGAACTTGCTTTCTCAAAAATTGATGTCAAACTGGAACATTTTGTTTCAGAACTTCTGTGAAGTCAGAATAAACTTTTCTGAGTGATAATGAGGACCAGAGTATTAGGACTGTTAAAAGTGCTGAAGTTTCTGGTTGCTAAGATGCACTGACCTCTCTCAGGGAGCACAGTGACTATCTGATGTATCTTTCAGAAAAGCAAGAATGCAAAACACAGCTATTTGGAAATTAATGTCCAATCCTTTCTGTGAAGAAGTCTCAGACTGAAGTGGTTATAGCCCACTAGGTAAATGTCATCCTCAAATGGCCATCAAAACCAAATCTGAGGAAATTTGCCATTTATTTCTGTCACTTATGAAATATATGTCCTTGGTAATTCACGTTGATGGTAAGTCTTCTACCACCACTTATGATAGCCATGCTTGGCAACTAATAGCATTTGGGGAGCAGTTTGTGCACCTTCTGTATCAACGTTATGAAATTTGTAAAGCAGATGGAGTTTCTCTGCTGCTGCAACTTAAATACCTCTGAGGCCCTTATTTATTAAATACACACATTGCACAAACATCCTGATTGCCTCTGTCATCAAGGAAATCAGTAATATCCTGAGTTCTCAGCCAGAGCCCTTCTCAATCTTATTTCTGTGACAGAGGCACATGAACAGAAGTTGCTCACAGGGTCACTGGCCAGGTGTTCCAGCATCCCATGGGTGAACAAATTCACTCAATAAAAGATTTATCAAGGAATATTTTCAATAACAAAAACACATGAACAAAGAGAGGAAACACTGTGGTTTTACTGTAAACTTGGGTAGCTGCGCAAATGAGATGAAGGTCCAACTGGTGACTATATTGCCATTTTATATGCACAGCTCTGTTGCTTCTTAATGGTTCTGCTCTCCACGGCAGAGCTTAAGATTTCCCAATTGACTTTACTGCTATATTTAACCTACTAAATATAGAGAATACTTGACTCAGATTTGTAGAGTGGCAGTGCACTATTTCCACAAGACATCCATGCTAGCAAATACAATTTATTCCCTGCAATGTGCCTGGGGATGTAACCTCAGAACTGCCCTTGGTGTTCTCCCCTGGTGCCCAGGAAGGTTTGAGGGACACAGAAACATGGACAGGGCATTTCCCTCCTTGTCCAGTCACTGTCACCAGGGACACTCTTAATCTATTAAGTGAAATTTCCCTAATCTAATTCTAGTAATGACATTTCCAACATTTCTAATTGCATAATTACCCACTAGACTAGTAACAGGGGAGGGTTGTTTTTAACTGGATGGTAGCTTTTGGTGGATTTATCTAATTCTGATTAATATTTCTCACTATAGTAAATACAGGTTTACTGAAGCAGTTGTTTTCCCTTCGTGGCAGAGCTGAGTGTTCTGCCTAAATACCCCCATGTCCTAGAGATCCCTGTACATGTTTTATGTTTGTCCTTTTTGGAGAGAACACCAGGCAAGCTGCTCTGCTTTACACATTCCCTTTGGGATGCAACAACATGGACTGGCCAGGGAGGTAATTTCTGCTCCTTGGGAATCTCAAGAGTTTGTTCCTTCACCTTGTTTGGGTTGGAGCAGCACAGAAAGGAGTAGCACTGTAACTACACTCTTTGATATATATCTCCTAGAACAAACTCTTAATGTGGTAAAGTAAGGAACTTAAAATGAAACAAGCATTATGTCTAAGCTTCTTTTGCTTTTCAGCTGTGGTAGTTTCAAAACACACTAAAACACTGGTGTATCTTTAATAACTTGCAGCACCTTGCTGTTCTGTTCTTTTCTTTAGAAGTGACATAAAAAAGAAAATATTAATGTCTTTATTGAAGCATATACTATGCATTAACAAAACCACAATTCCAAAGGACTCCTTTATTACCACACCTTTAGGGAGTGCACATGATTAATAAGGTAACAAGATTTTTCAGACTTGGGCTGTGTCGGAGCAAGAAAAATACTACATATGTATATATGGCAAAAATGACAACAAAATACAAGAGATGCCCATAAAGTAACATATGTGCTATTTTTGTGCTTTTCCTAATTCGACTGATAAAAAGAAAGGCAGTCATAAAAAACCATGCAAGCCATTAATTCAAGCACATAAGCATAAAACATTCTGAAAAAAAGTTTTAGCTCCCACAACATTATTTCTCCTGTCCGTCCATTTGTCCGGTAAAGAAGAGAAACTCTTTATAACTTAAAAAACAACTATCATATTGTAGGCTGTTATATTAATTGTTATGTCTTTGTAAAAGTCCAGCTACTTGAGAGCATTTGTAGAGCTAAGTTATATACCAAAGGATAACATTAACATAACCTGGGAAATAAGTTCTGCTAGAAATTGTAAAAGGCAATATTCACCTAGAAAACAAAACCTCACTATATGATTCAGAGTGGGATATTTGCTCATAGGAGCACAGAACTTCAAGGACACTTAGAGGGAGTGGTGACAGAGCCACGCTGAAGTTGAAGGTTGGAGGTGCAAAGATGCTGCAGATAAATCACTCTCCCACAGAATCACTGCCTGATCAAAACTGGGACTCAACCTCCAACCACTGCCACAGCCTAAGTACCTATTTTTTGTGTTCCTAGTTTCTTCCTATTCAGTTTAGGGAAACTGATACCGTATCTCCCTAGCTGTGAAACACTTTTCATAACTCAGGGAACTAATACTCAACTTACAACTGTAGGTACTTTGACACTAAGATGCATCTCTCCAATATAAAATACATGTTTCTCAATAACAGATTTCAAAAGAGCAGCAGGGCTTTACTCTCCTTTCAGCCTGTACTACTATGGGTAATATCTAGTTCAGCCACAGAATAGGTGGGAATGGGTCACCATTCCCTGACCTGGTCAAGTAATTCTTAAGCACTTATGAATTATTTAGCAGTGGTTTACAAATTAAAACATCTTTGCTTTTTTAGAACAGCAGATACCTGACTGTAGTGTGCCACTTCCAAGCAGGAGTTGAAGCAGAGATGAAGTAGCTGCACCTCTGGAGGAGCTCACAAAGTTCAGTGCAGTGGATGAACAGCACCAGTGAATCATTCAATGCTGAGAGGACTGGGCCATAACCCACTTGTGCTTACAGCACTTTGTGGCCCCTGTGTTTTCATCTTCATCGCTTCTCCTGCCCCTCCACAGAAGTCAGTAATGACTGGGAAGGCTACTAGAGTTGGTTTTCTCCTCTCCTGGTAGGAACAGAAAAGATTCACCAGGAGCAAAGGTCATTCAGCTGGGGCACTTCTTGCTTTTAAGCAGCAAGTATTTTCACATCCTTCCATTCAAGTATGTAAAACAGCAGCCAGACTTAAGCAATTAAGGTTCATTTCAGAAGTAGTCAGGTGGTTCAGAAGGAAAGAGGTTTTCTGAAGGAGTGCAGATGGACCTGCCTTAGAAACATGCCCACAGACTGTCACACAACAGAGAACTGTCACAATCCATGTATTTTTAACAGAACTTTCCTTTTGACATGTAGTAAAGAGAAATTAGGTAAATAGTTTACAAAGAAAACAAATCTAAGGGAAATCAGTAGAAGTTTATAAACTGCCTCTTCCAAAATGAATCCACTCTTTTAAAATCTGAGTTGGTTTAAACATGTTGCCATCATCCTGCCCCTCTGCACTCTGTGAATAAGCACATGCATCAAAACCTCATTTCTCACTCTCCCCTTCTCTGACAGCCAAAAGGGTATGTTTTTTATTTAAGAAAAAGTAGCATATTGTTTAATGCTGAATCTTATTA
>WEIV01026905.1:267949-349385 GCA_013390005.1 Calyptomena viridis
AGAGAAAAAGCTGAACTAAGTGTGAAACTGAAAAGATATTTTCCTTTTCAGGAGTTTTTGCAAATTTTCTGTCCTCTCACAGTCCATCCTATCCCTAAAAGATAAGGTATGAGATAGCACAATAAGGAAGAGAGAGATGCTCAGTTACCCAAACAGGGTAGCTCCCCGTCTCTGTGAAGGTGCTCACTTTAAGAAATTCTAAGAAATCGCTAATATAGATATTATATAAATTTCAATACTTTGTGTTGCCAAAACCCATAAAATGCTGATATAAAAGAGCAGTTATAGGGCAAATCCAGTGTTTCTGAAGTGTGTCTTTCAGGTACAATTGTTTGGTATTTATTTATACTTGGAGACAGCTGCCTCACTTACTTTAATGCTTTGCTGCTGTGTCAATTTATACACAGATGTGAAGTTAATCTCAGTTCACCATGTCCCTTTATAGATCTTGTACTTCACCTTTTTGATGATTTTCTTGGCTTGCTACATCAGGTACCTGCACCTATCAACTCATATCGAAGGAGTGTAAGGGCTGTGTATCCCCACTGAGGAAAAGCTATACAGGAATAATTCATTTTCTGGAGAATACAGATGAAGGATTTAAATATATATATAATATGTTTATAGGTATAAACACCCCTTTACATGTTATTATGTTTAGGCAGCAGCACTGCAGCATTTCAAAGCTACAAGCAACAGTAGAAAACAGGGTTATCTTACCAAGAACTACATTTTTTTATCAGGTTGTGATGCTGCATATAAATGCAGGGCTTTCTTATCTTTTGGACTACAAGGATTTAGCATTCCACATAAAGCTTCTCCTTAGATAGACTACTCTGAAATTTTATTCTGTTGCCTTTATACTAATTATCAATGAAGTTAAATTTTAGGAAAAAATGTAGGTTTTACACAACAGGCACTAATGGGGAGGGGAAAGGTTGGTCACACACTGACATATCCAGCTTCATAACCAAGATGACCAGTAATCTTAGATAAAGAAACACTGTGTTAGAACACACCCATGGAACTCCAGAGAATATAACTTTTCAGTTTGGCTAGGACCAGGAGATGTATGCAAGTATAATGATATGAGCCTAAGAGCCTTTCCCAATGGAAACACTCATAGAACACCTCCCCCATATAGCCACTCATCCTACCAGGAAAAATTTAAACCTTTTGTTTAGCACATCTTTTTCATCATTCTGCAATATTTCTGTATATAGTATCAAGAATCAAGGCTGCTATTTTTTCATTTACGACGACACCAGCTTAGAAACTCATCTCTGTTCAAGCCAAAACTCTACAGCAACATGCATAAGTGATTTCTCTGGGGTGATACAACAGATACCAGAATCTCTTCATGCTGTATTTGGGAATTGCTACCTGGCTATGCCAAAATGAGAGCAGCGTGGTCCAGAACGGACGTGAGAACAGAATTTAAAATCCCCTGGGCTGCTGCCCATGAGTTAAGCCCACTCTGTGTGAGCACCAGGCTGGTGGTGTTGGGAGACTCCATGCTTCCATTGCAGTCTGAGGGAGAAAATGGAAATGTCAAGCCATTTAACCAGTTACAAATGCAGCAAACCAAATCCTGCACTCCAAATCCTGGTTAATGTGAATTAACTGTAGACTTCAACAGAACTGGTACTGGAGATAGGAGTATTTGACCCTGATCTCTTAGAAGAACCTCAGTAACAGCAGGAGCTCAGACACAGAAAAACAGCTTTGTGAGGGAGCACTACTCACTGAGCCTTTTTAATATTTAGGGACATTATTTTCTTGGAATAATTTCTCAAGACATTTTGTTGTTTTTCAGTTTTTGCAGTAGCAACCTCCCTATCTCCTCCAAGCCCCAAACTTTTCCTGATTTCCTGCTGTGAGCCAGGCAGCGCAATAAAAATGGACACACCTGTTTGTGTTGTTTTAGGTACAGGTGAGTGTAGGGCAGAAAAAACACACTTTTCCCCAACATGCCTTCCTGCTCTAAGAGAAGGAATCCACACCTACTCCATGTCAAGTAGTAGCAGAGACAGGGCAGTCAGAGCATTCACCTGAGGATTAAAGCTGGGTAAACTTCCAGGCACACACTTCTGCTTTTACTGGAAATTAAGATGCCCTCTAACACCATTTGTCCTCTTTTAAATTCAGCAAAATATAGGTGTTATGGGGGAACATTTTCCAAGGAGCAAATGAGTTGTGCCAATGTATCTCAATTATTTGCTAATGAGATGTGTAATTCCTAAGTACCATTTTGAAAGTGTTCCTCATACTGTTTGAATGCATCCCTGTGTTCTCTAAGGGTGAGGCAGTTCCCCTGAACCTTGAAATGAGCTGGCAGAAGGAATGCTTTTCTTTATGCTTTCTGGGAAAAACCTAGATCACATGGAGCCATATCAAAGTAACAGCCAGTGTAGGCGGGAAATGATTATAATGGTGTGGGGCTGAAAACTTTATTTTAGACTCCTTAGTAATTGCAACAAAGAGCGAATCTCACTGACACAAGGCTGAGAACAGGTAAAAGTGAATGTGCTGCCATTTATGTATTTCTAAATGGAACAGACAGTTCAGAAATTGAATGGTTGTGCACAGCTGGCAAAGTATGGCCAGAAAAATAATCAAAGAAAAAAGGGAAGGGGAGGGGAGAGTGAGGGACAGAAAAAGGGAGGAAGCTTACAAGCAAAATCACCACAACAGAAATGCAGCTTCAGAATACAGGAATGCTAACGTGGAAGATGCATGACCTCAAAAGATAACTAAAGGAGCTAGAAATAGAATCAAACAAAAACAAAGTAATATTATTAAGCAATCTGACAGTAATTATTACTTTCCTTATTGGTTAAACAGACTTTCATAGTAAATATAATTTTATACATAAAATAAATTGAAACATTTTGGCCTGGTAATACTAGAAAAAGACAGTAACACCTGAAGCTGAATTTGGCTGCTATAGGCTTCATTCAAAGTGTCTTCTCTTCTGATGTGTCACTGTTGCTAAAACAGCATGCCCCAAAATGGTAGCAATCACAGGAAAAGTGAGAGGTCTAATAATTAATAGCAGTGATGTAATTACATGATGTTTGTTTCTTTAGCAAGAACTAAAATGTCACTAGGAAAAAAGGCTTTGGAATAGACTGTTTAAATGAATTAAATAAGTTGAAATAATTGTGCTTAGAAAGAAACTTCTGAATATAAGCTTTATGGTAACTGTACAGGGCTAGAAGAATTTCTTCAGTACCTGCACTACCCCTAGCAATTAATCTCTCTGAACATATCCTCTCTCCTGGAGACCTCTAGTTTGTTTTTCCAGAATCATCAAGAGAGATTTTGGGAAGTGAAGGTCAAGTATCATCAGATTTGAAAGCATTTTGGGGATGAGGCCAAGATATCTGAAGGAATCTCTCTCTGAAATCACAGTTTCCTTTCAGTTTCTGGTACATCATGTCATCACATGTCAGTCTCATGCAAGTTCCCCACTAAAAGTTGGTCTAGAGCACTGTAACTCTGTTAGGGAAACAGAATTGCTGGGAAACTTGTCTCCTGTAATTCACATTAGTCCAAGTCTGCCCACACAGTAAAATTAAGTAATGATATGTTTTTAAATTGCATGAAAGGAAAAAAAAAATCAAAGTTGTACTTGTGAAGTTGGAGATGATAAGTGCAGTAGATTAAAGTGAAAATATATTTATCTTCTTCCGTCTGCCATTTGCTAACTGTTCTCATACATGTAACTTACCCTGATGGAAAGCTGCAAAAACAAATTCATGCCTGTTTTCTCACAGTACACTTTTGAAAAACAAATAACTATCTGTAGGGTTAGCTCTGTCCCTGGGGCTGATTAGGAGTTAACTATGCCAAGAAGTTATCTTGGTAAATTATAGCTATTTTATGCTGTTAAATATCAATTACTAGGGTAAGCTGATTCCTACCACATATTTATTAAGGTTAATTTACAAGGTTCTTTGAAGGAATTACTGAACATTTAAAAATGTTAATATCTACAATTACTAATAAATCATCTTGACAACAAAAAACCCCCTCCTGTTCTTCAGTAGGACCATGAAGTTCATGAAATCTTTAAAATGAAACTATGACTGTTCTGTCAGATACATTAGTGTTTTTCAGCTCTTGCACTGAAACAGAAGGATCTCAACTGCACAGGGATGCTGGACAGTGTCAGTGGGGTTATTTTCCTATATAATGTGCTGAAGGATGTCTTCCCTATGTTTGGCTGCCATTTCTGCCTGTATGTGGTGATATTTTGCTGCCTTCAAAATTACTAGTTCGTATTTCTGCAACATGGGAGACCAGCCTTAAGGAAATGCCTCTAGAAGTTAGCTGACAAGTAATGGCTTTGGAAATTCCAATGGCAAAGATAGAAACTCCATTGTCAGAGCAGATTTTCAGTGTTTATTCAATTTACACATGATGATTTGAGAACTCAGATGATTCTGCCCTTTCGTCATTCACAAGCAACCCCCCAACACCTACGACAGCTGTTAACAAGAAAACACAATGTCAGGAAGCTGTTTTCTCATTTTCTTGTTCATTTTATTCTTTCGTCACTGCTGTGACCTTTGAAAAATATAATTTGTGTGGTTTTCATTTGATCCTTTATGAGTTGTCCTCTCATCTGCTTTTCTTTCCTTCCTATTTCCTTCTAACTCTACACAACATTGTCAGTGGGTGCATTCCTCTGATTTTTCTGTTGGCCTTCCCTTGAAACATATTTTCCTAACATTTGCTTCTCTATTAGCCTCTGTCCCTGAAAACACTAGCAACATGATTAATCAGCTACTGATCTTTTTCTCCTGCTCCCTTTACTAAAACATTTGGAAGACTATTCTCTGCTGCCCTGGTGACTCCTCTAGAGCTCAGAGCTGGCAGCTCGAGTTGTTTTTCCTACGGTAATTCATCTTCTTGCTTTCTATGCACAGTTACTAACAAATCAATCAAACTCCTACATCTGAATTTAGTAGAGGCCTCGGACGGCAGGCTACACTATTTCAACTTGTATCAAAAAGGGACATGTAAAAAAAAGAGACAGAACTGTTCCCTCATTTTATTTGAATGGAAAGAGCTATTTATTTAAGTCTACAACTGCCTGTAAATCAGACAAATACTTCATAGAAATACCACAATTTCTTTGGAGTAGTAGTACCTAAATTTACCATGAAATTTTTGGAGGGTCTGGATATAAAGATGAGTCCCTGGGATTATGATGATTATGATAAACTTGTTAAAAAACTGGTCATAAACATTAGTACAATTAGGGAGTATGCAGACTATCAGTACTTTATGTAAATATGGAAAAAAAATTAGGTGGGATGATTATGGTAGGTGACAATATGTTTCCTTTCTTGTCATCAGTCAAGTCAAAGTAGCAGGGGATTTAACATATTTCACTATAATATTACTACACTAGCATTAAGAAACCATTAAATCAAAATATTTCTCTGAGGTATTAATTAGAGAGGCTTTGGTTTATGCTCATAAACCTTTTTATAATTTTTTTTTAGAAAGGTCATTTTATGAAGAACGGAATGCTTGCAATTCTGGGTGTAAAAACCTGCTTCTAAGGGGAGAAAGAAATTAAATGAAAAAAATTGGAAGAAATAAAAAGGTATTTTTCATCAGCCGTTACACAATGTTTCTTCAAATATGGAGCATGTGGGAGAAATAAGTGTAATTCTTCCCTGCCTCCTATTTGTAAGGACAAAAAATATGCTCTTTGACAACCATAGAGCCTTCTGCTCTTCACAGGCATTCCCAGTGCCCCAGCAGACAAGGAGAAGCTGCATTTCCTTCCTTCCCACAGCAGCCACTGGAGCTGGGCAGGCAGGGACAGAGGACTTGGTGTACGGCCAGTGAACCCAGAAAGGACAGAGCAGTGTCTCCTCTGGGGCTTCACAAAAGGCCTCCCCCAGTCCCTCTGCACCAGTGCCATACTGCCTGGAGTGCTGCTGCACAGCTCCCTGCTCTGCCATTCTCTCCCTGCTCTTCCTTTTAAAAACAAGCAGAGGAAAGGAACTGGGCAAAATGTAGTTCCACATCAGTGGAACAGGCATAATACTTGTTACTGTGCCTCTGACCCCATCAAAATAACTCTCACACTCATTTTCTTGTGTACCCTGGTTAAAGAGAAAGCCCAGCTGGCTCCCTTCCCACTCAGCCACCCAGTCTTTGCATCACTGAAACAAGTTGCTCCAGCAGACTGAATCACCCTTCCAACACACTGGGTGAGCCACGAGCGATTCCAAGCCTTGAACAGGCCCTTCTGCCACTGCTGTGCTTGTGGCAGGACACAAGGATCCAAGTGGCTCTGGAGTCACACAGCCCAGCGTTAGGAGGAACCTGGCAATGCCCCACTCTGCACCCCAGAACTCTGGCTCTGGGGAGCAGAGCTCTGCCAAGATACAACACATCCATCTGTCGGGGACAGCAGCTGGCCTGCTAGCAACCTAGAAGACATTCTCAACCTTGACAGCATTCCTGTGTACCCCTGAGAAGCTCTTCTTGTCCGCCCAGGAGATAAGGATGGTGCAGCTGGGAAGTCCCAAAGTACGTTCGGTAAACATGGTAAAGGACTGACCACTGTGAGGGTCGAGTGTTGGACAGTGCAGAGGGTGGTGAAGGTGTTCACCAATGTTAATTGTGAAAAACAACCTCGAACCAATTGTATTGAAGTATACCAGCCTTCTGATCTGTATATTCACTTGTGCTTTTTATACAATAAATCAGTTCTTCACCCTCCTCGAGAGAGGTGACTTTGTGTCGGTTAGTTTGCCTCAACAGCCACACCTCTTCTAGGTTGCCAGTAGGCCAGCTGCCATCCCTGACATCCATGCACTGGTTCATCCCCCTCCTGGGCTTTCCCATGGGCTGCTCTGTGCCATGAGGACCGAGTTCACACCCAACCATCCATCTAAACACAGTTACCCTGCTCACTGCACGTGAGCCCTCGTGTGCCTGAAAATGGTTCCTGTCAGCCTGTGGCAGAAAAGCTGCTCTGGTTTAGGGGATGCCAGTCAAGATATACTGAGAACATTTACACAATGATAAATAAAAGGCACTCACTCGCCGTAGGAACTGGGTGCTCACTCCATTCACAGGAGAGGATCTCGCCCCTGGCACATAATTAGTGCATTTTTACTCTAAGGAACAGGAGAACAGAGATAAACTTTCAGTGCCACTCCTCCCTGTCTCTCTGTGACCCATCTCCAACTGTGACACCACATTTCAGAAGAGCACATTGTTTCAGAGCAACTGCTTGCAGGATGTACAAATCCAGTTGTAAAAAAATCTCTGCTACCACTGCAGTGTGGCCACCACAAAAGCAGTGCTACATTACCTCCAGAAAAGTAATGAAGTCTAACAATCCTGTTAAGCCTTAGTCTTTAATGAAATATAGAAACAGGTTTTTAAACTGACAAAGTACTTTCTCACCTAAATAAGCAGTCTTTGGAAATAACTGACAATAAGTTGAACTAGAAAACTAGATTCATAAAGTCAGTTTCTAGCTTAGAATATTCTTCATGACATTTTTTTCTTGATGATTATTGTCATTATTTGTTTCTAGTAACAACAGGGTCCTTACATGCCCTCTCACACGTTTTCAAGAAGTGAAATTTGATTTGAAATATGTAGTTTCTTTCATATTTATCTTTGTCATTCTCTGCTTGGAAGAGGCCTGGCTGGTCTGAGGGTTGACAGTATCAGACAGTCTGTCACTCCTCATGTTTCCTTCCTCTGTCACAATTTAATATATTTTGTCCTGCTAGCTGCTATGAATTAGGAGCTCAAAGTGATTGGAAAGGAGTCCAAACTGGTGAGCAAGTGGCATTACAGAATGACCAGCTACAGCTGGAGTCTGGGTTACTCTTGTTATTGAGCTCTACAGGTAATAAATGTTTTCTTATTATGTCTCATACCCTTGACTGTAGCAAGCAGCAGCTGACACTGTTGCTGCTTATAAGCATATAGATCAAAGGTGTTCTTCTCACTCATGTATATATGTATGTGTGTGAATATGAGCAGTGTGTATCCTTCCTCCTTCATCAACAGCTTAGCACAGTGGGATTCCTGGAAATGAGATAGGGTCTGATTTTGAATGTGTAAGCAACAATAATTGCCAAGATTACTTTTTCATTAGCATCCTTATTATCTAAGTCATACACATAGTTTTTTTTTAAGGAGCCTTTTGTATGTGAAGAAAGAAATGTGATCTGGCAGCTGAGAACTATGGGAGACAGTGTAAGACCAAGCTTGGTGCTTGTAAGAAATCAAAATGAAGCCTCTGCCTATGAAACAGATCAACCACAAGTCTGGTATCTCTTTGTGACAACTGAATTAGAGACATTTTTCAAACAGTTCATCCCTATATAAAGGCTAAACTTGTAAAGGTCAGCAGAATGCTGAGTTATTTCCTATTAAAACGTCGGTTGCTGAAGGATGCTTTTCCACTGTAACTAGGTTTTCAAAAGATTTTTGCAACTTTGTTTATATGAATTTTATTTTTTTTCTGCTTGTGCATTTCCCAGGAGAATACTTTCTGCACTTTGGGTTTGTTTTGAAAATAGTAATTGAAAGACAGAGAAATTCTGGATATATGTTATTGCTCAGTAACAAATGAATATGCATCCCTTTGTTGTTGTTACCACCAGAAAAAAACCACTACTATAGTTACAAGTAAGAGTAACAAAGTAATGAAAGCAGATGATGTTTTGTGCTTGGAAGGGTTTTGAAAATTCAGAATTTCATTTACTTCTGGTTTGGATGCAACCTAAGTATTTTGGCACCCTCTGCAGAAGACCAGTCGAGCAGTGAGGCTCTGACCGTCCTGTTCCTCATGGACTGGACACAGCTGTGGAGCTGGGCAGCCAACTGCTGAGGAGCTGCAAACTGGAAAGCCAAAATCCCAGTGCCACCTCGGCACACCAGGAAAGCTGCACATGAGCCAAGGCTGGAGCCGTGTGCCCAGCAGCTCCCCAGATGTGTGGCAGAAGAGAAGGGAGTCGGGGAGCAGCTCGGAGCTCTCCCTTCCTCTCCAGCCCACTGGGCAGGGACACAGGTGCTTGGCAGACAAACTGGCACAGCCTGATCAAACTTCCAAAATGTGCTTTTTTCATTAGCCTTTGGTTAAAACCAAACTGCCCCTGGGAAATGCTTTGATCTTCACAAATCAGCGCTCTCCAGTCAAAGCATTTCTGACCAGCTTTAGCTGAGTCTCCAAATGACAAATTCCACGAAAGCTGGATGCCTGTTTCCATCAGATCCTGTGCAAATCCACTCTTCTGAGAGCATTGCATTGTTGGGCACAGCCCTGATGCCATGGGCTTTCATGTGTTCAGGATTAGCATCCAATGGGTTTCACACTAAGAACAACCAAGAGATAAACAACAGCATTCTTTGAGACTCACTCTTAATAATCTGTTTCTGAAGACTTGGGACAAGAGAAAAAGCATATTTACATGAATTTATAATATTTAATTTTTTAGTCCTCATTTTAAACTTGAAGAACAAAAAAACTCCTAATAATTCTATGCTATTTAGAAGTTGGGGAAAAATACATGAATAATAAATGTCATTAAGGCCAGCAGCAATTATAACTGAATTGCCCACAGACATTTATTTCTGCTTATTTTTCCTCTCACTGATACCACTACAGGAAAACATGGACTCACAACTGAATTTGACATAAGTTTACACAGCTAGAATTAAGACTCAATATTTTCCTTACATGAGGATTATGATACTTGTATTTAGTTGACATTCAAGAGGCTGTTCTAGTTGTACTTTGTTTTGAAATCAGAATTATTCATTTGAGACTCGTTAGAGTTGAGCTGTGGGCCTTAAATTTTACCACAGGGCTTCAGGTCTTAGCACAGACTCCTTTAGCTTCAGGTGGTTTAGGGAATAAAAGTGAATTCATAATTTAATAAATCATAAATTATAGTTCTTTATATTTGCTCAGAATTGTTACATTTTATTAACACTTCTGGTGCTTTCAAAACCAAACAAACAAACAATTAAAAATCATACCCTGAATCAAGAATTCAGCTGGCTTGCTCCTGAGAGCAAACCACTTGTTTTACCTTAATCTTTCCAGGCTATGTATTTTTAATTCTTTCTATGTTTTGTTTGGTTTGGCTTTTTGCTCATTTTTTTTTATTTGTTTGGGCAGGGTTTTTTTAATTCTTTCTATGATTATAGCATTGCACTATATAAAAATAGATATTTTCTATGAAACAGATACACATACAATCACTGGCTACAATATATTTATGCCCATTTAGTATTACACACCTACAAATGTAGGAGTGGGTGGTTGTCCTAGTTCACATGTAGCTGCTGCTAACCTACAATAACTGCCCAGACTTCAGAGGTTTAGCATCTCTTTCTATTCTGCTTTTGGAAACAATCACACCAATAACACACAAAAGTGATACAATAATTTAGTTTATTAACATGTACTGTTTCTTATGGCTATGTACAGCTATATCATTTTCTGCTGTTGGTATTGGCTCTGATATCGCTTAATTGAATTCTACCTAAAAATAGGTATGAACTAAAGCTATTTGGAGGAGGATATATTAAAATTTTATAACATGTTTTCCAGTGCCTCATGCAAATCTTGGCTATTTTCCTGCATAATCAGTTTGCGTGGTTGAAGGTTGAACTGCAAAGGGCTGAATCCTGAAAACAGCAGTTCCCGTAAACCGTATTGCTGAACCCTGGGGTTTTCTCTAAACCCCACTGCATACAGTGAAAGTGATGCACCAGCAGGGATTAGACTGAGGATACGTGGTCTTTAGCCAGAAAAGAACTCGGGTGCCTGCAGAGTGCCATTGTGTGGGATGGCTTTAGATGTTTAACACATTGTGCTCAAGTGCTTTTATCAAACGGGTCCCATATGGAAAATAAAATATTAGAGGTGAAAGCCTGCTCTTGACCCTTCCTGCCCTCAGCTGGTCTAGGGCTTCACATGAGTAATGTGTCTGGGGCATGAGATGAGGATGTGCAGTACTGGACCTCGCTGGGAACAGGCTGGTTTAGCTTTAGAAGCACCAGTGCTGGGCTCCTCCAGACACAGCTGTCCTGCTGAGCTCTCTGTAAGCCTCGGCCCTTCCAACTCACATGGACTGCTGCATAGAGCTGAGGTGTTACAGGGTCAGGTTTAAAATGCAAAGTAGTGCTTTCCCCCCTGCTTTTATACTGTTTGTGTTTGGTGTTGTACACCAAATGACATCAGAGGCTGAGCAGTGTGGCTCCCCAAGCAAACTGGCATAGAATGAAAAAAGCAAGAACCTTGCTGCTGGCAGAATGGCTCACTGGTTACAAACCACAGCACCTGTTTTCACCTCTGCTCCCCAGAAAAGCCTCTTATTTTAATATCCTGAAGCACAGAATGTGTATGTTATTTACGAAAAAATACTTCAGAAAAACAGTTGTTTAATTCACTCTTTCTTAACTTTGGGCTTAAAAGAAGGGAACAGAATAGACTGTTCCAGTTGAAAGGGAAGTGTAGTGATCACCCAGTCCAGCTGCCTGACCAACTCAGGGCTGACCAAGTTAATACATGTTAAAGGCTTTGTCCACCTGCCTCTTAAAGACTGATGGGCTCGGGGCATCGACCACCCCTTTAGGAAGCTTGTTGCAGTGTTTGACCACTCTCTTGGCAAAGATATACTTCTAATGTCCTGTCTAAACCTTCCCTGGTGCAGCTTTGAACAATTGCATCACATCACTGGATACCAGGGAGAAGGGATCAGCATATTCCTCTCCATGTCCTCTCCTTGGCAAGTGGTAGAGAGCAATAAGATCACCTCTCAGTCCTCTTTCCTCCAAACTAGACAAGCCCAAAGTCTTTATCCTCTTCTCACAGGACATGCCTTCCAGCCCTTCATCCAGCTTTGTTGCCCTCCTCTGGGCACACTGAAACGTTTCTGTCTTTAGCTAAGCCAAATCTCTGAAGCCTCTGGTTTAAATGCACAGTAGGAAGTCCAAGTATCAGTATGAACAAGGATTATTCTCTAAGGAAACCCTGCCAGGAAGTGACAATAGTTATCATTCTAAAACAAATACATTCTCATATACATCTATAAGACAGAGTGCCTACAACATCAAAACTCTTCCTCACTTATATTCCCTTTATCGTAATAAAGGTCAGGTTCTTTCATCAATCTCTATTCAAGTGGACTGATGCATGTATAATAAATTACAGAAATGCCCTTTGAGCCTCTATTATTTTGTGAAAAGAAATAGCTAAGCAAAGGGTGCTCATCCACCCATGAGAAAAAAAAATAAAATAAAACATAACAGAAAAGTCTTTCTTCTTTTCTTATTGAATTTCAAAGGCAAGAGACAGAAAAGTCCTATTACGTTTTTTAGTCCTGTCAAGGCCCAACAGATTCATAATTGGCAGTTAAGCACACATTTATCTGCCTTCTGGGTCTGTCTCCAAACTGAAGAATGAAAGATCTTGCAATCTATTTCAATAAATGCAATAACTGTTGACACACAAGGAGGCATTCTTATGGTATTTATCTGGGAGACAACAGTCTCAGAGTTGTACAGCTTTCTCCATCTTATGCTGATTGTAGGCAAACCACAGAATTTTGCTACTTGGAAACACACTTGAGTTGTAAACATTTAAATAAAACCTAATAAAATTATGGAGAGAAGCTGGATACACCTCTAGTTTCCATGTTCTGTGTGGCTACTGCATCATTAATATCCGTAACATGCAATGAAATATGTACAGTGTATAAGTAAATAATCTTGTTTCTCCTACAACTTTCTGAAAGAAGTCAGGATTAATGAACATTAACCTTGGTAGTACCATTATTAACCCCACCATAAATTAGATGGAGTATTCAGAAGAAAAGCTGTTCTGATGCCCTATCCTGTGTATATAATGCTCTCTACTCAGTTGCTCACTCTAAATTGCCAGGACAATGGGTATTTAATGAAAGGCAAACTCTGTTTCGAAGTTTTTTTCATTTGTCTGGGGCTTTTTGATGTGAGTTCCCCTAAGCACTACAGGATATAACAAAACATTAGTGGTTCTCTGTGGATATAAGTGATTCCGCCAGATACAGAATTTAATCAAAAAGATCTTGCTGCTGAAATCAAGAAGGGGGTTACTTGTCCATATGCTTTCTGTGCATTAAGATCACAAATTCTAATATAGACATTTGAGTTTCTGGCTACAGAATTGCATTGTGTGGGAGTTGTACTGGATATGAAAAGGCTCTATACTGGATGTGCTGTATCAGTCTGGCAGACCCCTCTCTCTTGCAGACATTATTGCTATTTCCTTGTTTATAAAGTTTTTTTGTAACTTAATTTTTGTGTCCAAATGTTTGATAAAACATTTCAACCATTTCTTCCCCATGAAAACTAAATGAAAACTAAAACTAAGCAAACAAATACTTAGTTTTCCAGCTACACACAAACCTATTCTGCCAGGCCAGTGCAATGAGCAAACCCCAGCTGCCATAAAATCTGTACAGACCAGTTAAAATGAAGAGACATTGTTGTAGTATAACAATTCTGCAACTGAATGTGCAAGAAAACACTGGCAGAAGTAGATGAAATGTTTCAAAAAAATATATTAGATGTACTGCTAACAGTGCAAGTCTTCTGGTGACTTCACCATGAACACACAAGCTCATCGTGGGGTAGTCAGGAATTGAGGGAACTGGACTCTGAGCCCACTACTACTGTTTAACTAAACATTTACTTGTTTTCTCCTTGGAAAGAGGAAGAAGAGAGGCCAGTTACTCTACCAATCAAGCAAAGGGATCACATCAGCAAGAATCACCCTGGGGTGAAACATGACAGTTGTTTGTTATGTTGTAGAAACGCTACATAAAAGATTAGAACATGGTCCAAAAATCCATAATTAAATACAGAAGGGAAGACTAAGTTATTGCTATATTATTTAACTTTAATTATACTAGAAAGGAACTATTAAACACAGTATTTCTGGCTGTAAATATATAATGCAGAGAGAATTTTCCTGAGGTAGCATTGATTAACGTTGGAGGTAAATTATAATGAAGACAAAGGGGAAAACACTTACAGCATATTGAGTTTCTGTGGGAAGTTTGAGTAATGATCCATTATTGTAAACAGAGATTATTTACAGTAACATGCTGTGAGAAGCAATAGTTCTGACAGAATTAATACAAGGACACAGCCTTTGGTCACAGAGGAAGTTCACAGGCATGCAAATATCTGAGCTTCCAGCAGGCTTCCCTTGGGGCAGGGACTGTGCCTTTTTCTGCCTGGCAAATTCTTAACACATCAGGAATAAATAAATAAAAATAAGACAGCACGGGGAAGTTTTCATAATAATCTACGTAACATTGAAAGAGTTCATTGCTTCAGTCAGCTGAGCAGGAAGGTCTTGCTCATGAGCAAAAACCTTTCAGACAGGTAACAGTCCCAGGGATGAAAACCTGATCCCACATCCAGCTCCTGTCAACAATGTTGTGCCCAGAATTTCAGTTTTCAGGGGCTGCTAATTTAAGCTGTCATAAATCAAAGTTCACAGAAAACAGGCGCCCTGAGCACCTGCCCGTATTTGATACTAAGGCAGAGAAGGTTGAGACCTTGACTTCTATGAGTTTTAGAGCAAGACACCATTGAAGGAAGTGCAGGAAGGCTGCTGCCAAAACAATTTTGCTACCAACAATAAAAGAAAAGGACAGCATACAAATCATATGTGTGTCTGCCTGGCAGGAGTCCACAAAGCCTTGTTCTTGGAAGACATTCTGAGAAAGCTAAAGAGGCATTCTGCAATTCATTAAAAATAATATATGCAGAGCAATGGGTTATAACTAGAAATGTCTGAGAATAGAAGCATCAATTTTACTTCTCCTTTTGGGCCTGTACTTCGTCTTTGAGTTGGAGAACTGCACTGTGAAAGACCAGTAGGTGACAATAGTTTGGCTAATAAGTAGACAGACATTACAAAAGAGATTGTATTATAAAGGGATATAAATTGTGTCCCCTGTTCAGCTTGCTTTCTGACACATTTTACTGTAGGCAGGTAATGTTGGGCAGACACTCAAAATCTGTCTTGGGTGTTGTTCTCATGCCAAGACGCACTTGGGTTCAACAGCACTGTTAATTAGCATCATTGCTAAATAAACTGTCCCAGTTGCCCGTTCAGTATTTTGTGTCAGCTAATCATGGCTTTTAAATTTCATGCAGTGGCACTGCAACAGATTATTGAAACCCAACACCCGGTATTGCTGTTTGAGTATCAATGTAACAAGAGAGAAAAGGTCCAGTTTTGAAAGGTTTCTCACGTCCTGTAAACTCATCCAATTTACATCTACTGAAAGGTAAAGGACCACAAGACAAGAGCTTTTGGTTTGGAACTAAATAAATGAAGAAATATCCCCCAAGACAGAGATGTCAGTCATTAGTACCTTGGCTCATTTAGGAAAGATAATATTGAATGAATACAGATACCAGTGAGAGTGGTTATAAACCAGACTCAGAGTTCCTATGGTTTAATGAAAGTCTGAACCAGAGCTCAGGGAACTGTCATGGAATGACAAGCACCACACCTCCAAGGCTTCAGTGCAAAAGCAACCCATGTTCATTTGCAAGGGACTGAGAATTTAACAACCCATTTTTTTCAGTGGCTTTTATGAAAAGGGTTGTTGATCTCAGTCACTTCCTGGTGACATTAAAAAACACAGCTCTGAAAGCAAAACTAGTAACAAGTTGGTCTCATCAGGAAGGTCAGAAGAGGCGAATGGAGTGAGAGGTGCTCAGTGAGGTCCAGGGCTTCTCTGTGAGGTGAGGGCACAGTGGCCACGAGGAACACAAATAAACAGACATGTGCACTCTGCTGAGGATGTGAAAGGCACTATGAATCCAATAGTGCAGCAGCACATTTGTATATTAAACAGTCCTGAGCTATCACCACACAAGATATGCTGAATTACTGAGGTTCAGTTTCGAAATATTGAACTGACTCTATTAAAGTAGGTGTTCATAAAATACGTTCAGACAGAGCTTAGGAAATGTTCTAAATTTCTCTAATTCTGCCATTTTTGAAAAGTGTGTTTCACCAAGAGCCAAGTAAAGGTGTAGCCTGAGCACTGATAAAAAGATCACACTGAACAAGGTAGTTTTCAAAATATCAGATCTACATTTGTAGATTTGTATAATTTGTAAATTATACAATGCATCAAGATGTAATCAGTTTGAGTAAGAGAGAAGAATGAATAGAATAACAACCAAATAGAGGCCCTAAAAGAAATAAACTACTAGCTGAGAGACTTCATGAGTGAACATTTTTTAATTCCAAAGAAAAGAAACTGTCCAACAAGTAGTTTATGGAGGTCACTTTCTGCAGACTCACACTCAAGTGGAGGGCAAAATGTTAGGCTGGAGATACTTTCATAGATCTATATCCTATTCCTGCCATTCTGAGATAGTACAGACACCTGCAGTGCAGATGTTTTTCAGGGAAATGAAGCACAGACCATTATAAACTTAAGAGAAGATATGGCTGAAGACACCACACAGGCAAGCAGTCATTCCCTGCACAGATTATAGGGAGGAGGAGACCCAGAAAAAGGTATAAGTTAGGATAATGTAGAACAGAAATAAGCCATAAAAAAAGAAAAGGCTCTGAGACAGACCCGCCAACAGTACAATTCTCTGGCATTAAAAACTGCAGGTTTCAGGATCATCTCTGGCATGGCAGGATGAGAGAGGGTGGAGTATAAGCCAGGAGCACACACCCTCAGGACACTGATCCCAAAAACCAGTCCCAGCTGCAATACTTGCAGCACTGATAACAACAGTGTTAATGTACAGACACATTAAAAAGGAGGAGTGTAGTACATCTGGAGCTCAGAGCACAGCAGTTCACACAAGCTCACATGCTCAGCCTTGCAGGACTAATCCATTCTCATTCCATCACTGGACAGGTGAAGGATTTTTCCAGCTTTCCCTTCGTCAGCTGCATATCTTGAAGAGTATTCCTGACTAAGCAACTTGCCTATGATAATGTAGCCCATTAAGCCTTATTGCCAGAGGAACATGACCTCTGCCATGCCTACTGCAGTTATTTTGATAACTGCTTTCAGTAAAGACTATTTAGAAGAAAATTGCATTTTAGCAAAAAGATTGTAGCTGGATGGATAGTTTCAACCTGTGTTCAGGTGGCTGAAGCCTTTTAAAAGCTATTGAAATTTGCTTCTTCAAAGCAATAAGATTTTCTCATTTATTGAAACATATGTTCATCATTGTCCTTTCACAGTAGAGGTGCCACTCTATGAAAGGCCATTAAAATGCAAAAATAGAAGTAGGTCATCCTTATGCTGCACATCAGTGTATGTGCAGGGACATTATTGATCACAGAAATCACACAGAAGAGGTTCTTAAAATAACATCAGGGTTGAGGCAGCAGCCATTACAGTTGTCTTTTAAGTCTAAAGGTTCAAAATAAAATGGGAACATTACTGAAATGATAAAAAGGAAAATAAAGTTCCTGTTGATACAGGATTGCCTATGTCCTAATTACGGAAAGATTTTCTCTGTCCTCCCTTTCCTCTCATATCTGCTTGGCACTTCCTTTAGTGGGTTAAGTGGGTTCAGTGGGTATGTACATCATCAGTAGAGAAGATGTAATAGAAGCCTAAAGTCACTTATTATACTTTTGAATGATCCTTAAGATTATTTAGAATACTAAGATTAAATGGTATCTGGTAATATGATATTAATTTCCTTTAAAAGCTGCAATATAGAATCAAATAAAAAAATAAAATTAGATCCTTCACCTAGTAAATACCTGGGTAATAATTCCAGGGGGAAAAATGAGGAGATATTCTTTCCCGGTTCTCTGGATAGGTTCTGAAACTCACAATTTTAAGTGCAAAAAGAAAAGTATATTTAAAAACATGTTTTTCATTTTCTATTTCTTCTTATCTCTAGTGCCTAAGCACAAAACAAAGTTATTTCACCTCTTGCTGGTATGTCACCACTGGCTACACTAGGAAACATTAGTGAGTAATGAGCACGTTACAACCAAGGAGCTGGTTTGTGGCCAGTGGGGAGGACAGAGTTATAACCCAAACACCAGTGCTGTGGGCAGAGACCCCAGTGAGCCTCCTGTGCTGCCAGTGCTGCCCCTTCTCAGATCACAGGGGGCTTGTTTTCCTTCTGGTGAGAATGTCAAGCCCTGTCAACAGGATATGTAACTTTTAGCCAGCCCACCTATCTGCAAGGTGCCATGATAACCGTGTGCTGAGAGATTTACTTTGGAGAAAATGAGTCAGACACTGATCAGCTTTATATTTACTCTTCAGTGACATACTCACTCTGCTTGGCCTGCATTATTATATTTGAGGATTCACTTCAGTGGCCTAGAGCAAATGAGATGGGCTAAATATAAGAGAGAAGTTAAGAATATACCATCCTCCCCCCCAAAGATAGCATTTTATTTCTCAAAAGGAGCTATTTGTCTGATGCTGTCTTGCCTAATTATTTTTCCCTGAAACTCTTGTGCATATATTTGAATAAAACATTATGTAAATAGAAAATAATTTGAATCTAGAAATTATTGAAATAACAATGTGCAACACATCATAACTAAGTAGCTAAGTGTTAAGCTATTATTTTACATAAAGGGCCAATCCAAATTAGTGTGGCTCATAGAAATGTCCACTTAGAGAAGGTCTGATGTTGATTAAAAGAGAACCATATATGGGACTCCAAAATGCTATATTTGATTTATTTATAGTTATTAGAAGCTAACATCTGACGATTCAGAGAATCAAATTGTCCCCTTTGAAAGACAGGACTTCAGTATTCAGTAAAAAAAAGGCAATAGTTTCAAGAAGCTGAACGAAACCACCTTCAGAATAGGGAGAAGGGGTCACACCTGAGGACAAGAAGGGCAGGTTTGAAGAGCACCTGGAAAAATTATAGCATGTTTCTATTTGATGGCCCAGAAGGATTCATCCTATACACTTGGAGAAAGGACTCAAGTCCTCTAAGTGTAAAATTCTCAAAAGTGCTGTCAAGCCTTAAAAGACAACACAAAATCTTTTAGTATTAATTTAATTCATGAATTAAGGGACAGGGGAAAGGAAGACAGAAAGGAATAGAAATCAACATGGTCATGAATAACTACTAATGGAGAGTTGTTAGGGAGAAATGGAGCTAAACCTGAGCAATTCCAGTTCATTTCAATGGAAAATTTGGATGGGGGAATGCTGTAGATATTACAAATCTTGATTTTTAATAGGATTTCAGAAGCTGTTTCTAAGAGATTGGTGAAAAATGGTCTGAAAATGAACAGATTTCTGCAGTGATTTATTCTGTCTCCAATATTGTGCAATATTTTCATTAATGAGGAGGACAAAAGAACAGTTTACAGATACTTATTAAATTTGGAAACACCACCAAGCTGGAAACTGTTTCAAAGATTTTGAAGGACAGAATTAGAATTCCAAAGATCCTAAAAAGCTGGAAACATGGCATGAAGAAACAAGGTGCATCCCTATTAAATGAGACACAGGTCTATGTATAAGAACAATCATTGTAAAGAGCATTCTGACATAAAAGGATTTCTGAGCTTTAGGGATCGAAGGCAGACATGGATCAACAACACTATGCTGATGCCAGAGAAGAAATGATATGCTAGGGTGCATAATTAAGTAGAGATCATGCAGGATATGAGACATATGAGAAGACATGAGATGCCAAACCTCAAAAAAGATGTGTTCAGAAAGGCTGGATTTCTGAAACCTCCAATCGTTTTGCATGAGAAGAATTAAAACATTCTGTAGGGCAGAGACTTCAAAACACATAAAATGCTGCAGCACAAGGAATAGCAATCCCCCCCTTTCCATGGAGGATAAGAGAACTAATATACTTCACTTGCTGTCTTAAAGAAAATGTGAACGAGGCCAGTGAGGATAGCAGTGGGACAGCACTGACTGGACCACACTGTGCAGGCAGGCTGGGAGGCCCCTCACTGAAGGCTTTTGAGAAACACGACTCACATTTCTCAGAGCACAGGTAACCCCTCCTGAGAGGAGCATGGCATGAGGTCATCTTTTGCAAAGCCAGTCGTTATGCAACAATGTAACATGCATCCTGCTGCATAATCAGTAAATTTTGTTCTCTGCTGCTCTAAAAGATAACAAATTATGACTATTTCTCTGAGAACAGAACTCTAATTCTCCATCGACCCACTGAGTTCTTTCTCCAAGCCCTTGATTGCCCAACACGAACTAACAAAGACATTAACAAGACTTGCACATGCGGATTGGGAAATAAGAGATCCATAAGTGGCTATTGCAGCTTCACTGCCACACACTGGTGTATTTTCATCTCCAGAGAGACTCTAAAGGAATAAACTAGATTGTGCCAAAGAGTAAAAAGCACGCTCATCTTCACTGCTGGGTCAGCTTTATCAGGACAGAATATGCCACTGGAATATGCTTCAGGTGAGAGACACATTTAAGCAAAATGTTTCTCAAACCCCACATTAACTGCATGACTCACTAATGAAATTGTCCCCAGGCTTTGTTGGCTGAAGTGAAACAATGCTGAGCAACTTTCTTCCAATTTTAACTCTCTCTCTGCCTTAAATCTTACTTATAGTTGCCTTTCCCCTTGAACAACATGAGCATCCTGCAGGCAGTTTGTTACCCACAAGCTACAGGCAAGGAACTGCCAGCTCACTGCTTAGACATAACAGTAATAACAAAGGCATGAAGTTGGTCACATGTTTACTTCTGTAATTTTATACTACCTAGTCTTCCCCTTCTAAACTGTTAGTATATAGTATAGGAATAGCTCATAGACAAACAAATGGAATGCCTGAAGCAAGGGAATTTTTAATGTATTCAAACCATTAAAGTAAGAGAAAACAATAAACAAGGTGTACAAATATTTAGAATAAATATTTTACAGATGGGCACATTCCCACTACCTAAAAGTATATTAATTATTGGAAAGAAAGTTATTTCATTGAAAGACAAAGCAATCAAAATGGATCTGAGCTGGCTGGTGCATCTTAGCAGATTCTCTTTATTTCTGTGGAAAGGTACAGAAGTGTTTGATTTGTAAAACAACTGATACCTTATGGGAAAGTGTAAAGAACATTCTTCTGGGGAAAAAAATCTGTTGTGTAAGTCAAATTTGCTTAATTTATCTTTTCTTAATTTGCATAGCTAAGGATATTTGCAGTGCCCAAAGTGTGTATAACTGGTGGGTTTAATTAATTTCTCAACTCTGTTACTTGAGGCAAAAGAAAGATGAAGAAAACCAGAAATGTGGGCAGGAGTGAGAACGCAGCACCACTCTCTGCCCTCCCACAACTCAAGGCCTGGAAATTGATACGAAAGCAGGGTCTTGGTATCTCCAGAGTTCATCTGCTTATTGCCTTCTTAGAGGTTATAATCCCCTGTTTGTGAAGCCACAATGGGTTGCTGAGGAGAAGATTACAATGTCACAAATCCTATCAGAGGATTATAAGTCTGTCAGGTTGTGAGTAATTATGACGGAAAAGCAAACCTCCAGAAGACACAAAAATAACCTTCATAAAAGGAGATCTGGTGTCACATAATAAACGTCTACATGGAAAACCAACCTCAGACTGCAGCTCTTTTGCAAAGCAGGAGCCCAGAAAATATTACAAGAATGTGAGTGTGATGGCACAGCATGGAGCCCAAGGGAAGTGAAAAGCAGAAGAGAGAGGCTCCCAGCCAGTTTAGTCACAAGGCCAGTGATATTCCACACCCACCCTCCTCAGATGGCAGTAAAACAGCCAACTGATTTCACAGAACTCTGCTCCTACACACTTGGAGCCTAACCAGAAACAAGGAGCCCAAACCTGAAACATGATGGAGGTCCCATATCCCAAATCAGTGCTACCACAGAGAATTCAGCACCTCACAGCATCAGGGACTTCATCGAGAAGACAGTGGGAAGCTTCAGTCTACAGGTCTTGAATTTAACTGATAGATAAAGTTGTCTCTTTCCCCATTTGCAACCTGTCACACAGAGTTCAGAAGAGGTCACAGGCATAAAATTCTTACATATATATAGAATTCCCATAGATTTAAACATAAAGTGGTAGCAGCACATTCAGTAACAAAAAGGCACATTTACAGGAACTTTGTGTGTTCTTCCCTGGCTGGACTCAGATGGCAGTGGAGCCTCACACTTCTTTGGCCACATTACTACTAATTTTCCTTCTTTTATGTTTCAATCCCGCTTCCACCCATTTACCCCCCAAACCATTATTCAAGAAAATGCAATCTCTGACTTTCACATAGGTAAGTGCCTGAAGGATGTAGATAGAAAATTAAAGGGGAGAGGAAGAGGGAGGATTGATATTGTAAAATTAGTGCTGTCCTCATCTTCACTTCAGAAAAAAGTATTCAGAATGAAAAGACCATCTGGTTTTAAGTGTGTGTAGATAGCATCTGACAGCAGCACAGAATTCCACTGCACTGGAAGGAAACTTGGGAATTTTGCCATTCAAAACCAGGTATGAGGCATTGTTAGAGCAACAGCAGCACTGTGACTACACAGCTCACTGATATCTCCTTGCAGTTTACCTCTCCTGCCAGAGGAAAATCAGCTCCTCCTGAGACATGCACAGAGGGCACTGTGGATTTTGTGACCTGGCTCCTTGCCCTTCTGTCCCATGGCCAGATGAACAACACTCTCTGAACACCAGCTCATGTATCTCCCTACACCAATGCCTTCTTACAAAGACTGCATCCACAATAACCTTGCTCACTGGTGCCTCAGATTAGAACAAGATGCTAAGAGTTACCATGCCATCCTATCTCTTGCCAATTTTCAACTTGAAGCAACAGGAATTCTGGTGTCATTCAGCACTATGAACTCTTCCTATCCATAACCACTGGCAGCAGGGGATGTGCTTCCCTTGCCTGTGCTCCACAGTGTCAGCACAGCCCACATCACTGGGGGTCACAGGAGTTCAGTACCTCTGGAGTCAGACA
This sequence comes from Calyptomena viridis, assembly GCA_013390005.1. Lineage (NCBI taxonomy): Eukaryota > Metazoa > Chordata > Aves > Passeriformes > Eurylaimidae > Calyptomena > Calyptomena viridis. The sequence goes on from WEIV01026905.1 coordinate 290,968, forward strand.
GTGTGACTGAAGATGTTCCTGCATCCAGCATTTTTCTGTATTGGGAAGGAAAGCTTGTCCTCAGAAACCCAGTGAGATTATCTATATGTGGAAGAGCACAACCTTTACCATGGGAGACAGCAACAGAGCAGGAGGTTAATTGTGTGGGAAGTGAACAGAAAACATCCAGCACTAGAAGCCAGTATGCTGAGACTGGGAGAATCCCAGCATGTAGCATGGGACTAACTCCTACAATTGCTTGATAGGACAGGGGAAGGCATAAGACAGTATGTTTGATGACAAGCATTTACACTGTAGACTGTCACTTCCATTAAACAGAAACATTTTTTTTTGCTGGATGAAATGCCATCCCACTCATCTCAGATCTTTTTTGTGATTGTGATTAGATGGGTAGGTTGTCTGTGTTACAAGAATGTTTTTGTAATATGGTGCAGAGACAGAACAGATCACTGACTAGCACAAATTGCCATGAAAAATATGTATTGTCTCACAGCTATCACATTTAGGGGCAATACAACTTCTCACATGACTTGTGCATCACTGAGGAGAAAACAAAAAACTCTGCAGACCATACGGGATAAAAACTTATAGGGATGACTTACAACAGCATTATATACAGAATAACACAGCTCCATTGTCACTGAGGGTAGAATCTCATCTCAGAAGCTGCATTACAAGGCTAAAAGTGTTGAGAAATGGCAGCAGTAATGATCAAAGTTTGCAAAGACTATCAGATGAAGAAAGATTGAAAGGAGTGAAATTACTGTTTCAGAAAAGAGACAAATATTTGAAAAGTGATAAAAAAGGATATAAAATAATGAATGGTACAGAAGCTGGATTGCAAGCATCTGTTCTTGCAAAAATATGAAATCAGTTAAATTGCAAGGCAGAGAAGTTAAGATTAGATGATAGGGATACTTTTCAGTTTAGGACTTGTTCTAGACTGTGCAAAATGTTGCACCAGAATGTCACTAATTTAACGAGAGCTGAAATACCATTTTATGACTATGTGGAGAACAAGGCCACAGGTATTTATAAAAGTAAATAAAAACCAAAGGGTTCAAGTTTTGGGGCATAACCCCCAGAGTAAGGTATAAGTACATGCCTTTCAGAGACTATCTTACATTATCTAACAAGTGTATAGTCTAATTTTGATGTATCATCTTTTGTAGAACATTACCTTGTATGTGCTGGGTGGGAATAAGAATATCCTTTAAAAGTACAACACTGAATGCAAACATGAAGAAAGGGATAAAGAATGTAAATAAAGACAACGATAATGGCACCACAATACCTACAAACAGAAAAAACTCAAGTTATATAGGTGTAAGAAAAAGCACAAACAAAAAAACCTCAGTAAGGGTGAGTTCAATTACTTTGGGACAACCTACAGAGAGGCAAGACCAATATATAGGACAAAGATTTGAGTTCCAGCCCAACAGGAGGCTCAGTCCCATGAATGGAGAACACTCTTATTATTTATGAAGGAACAAGTCTGAAAGGAATTAGTTTACAGGCATGGTCAAGTTGTTAAAATCCCACAGATTTCATCATATTGGGTTTTTCAGAAATAGCACCTGCAGTTTCTGTTGGTGAGGCTTGTAGGAACATGAGTATGGATTTACAATGCTGGATTAGCTGGTCTTAAAATTAAGTATAATACACTCAAGAACAAAGGGGCAAATATGCTTGTTGGTGGCAATGCAGTTATGGATGGGAAGGAAGCAATTTTATATTGATATTCTCTAATCAGTCAGATCTCTCCTGCTTTCATAGCTGTTATTTTCAATTTTAGTTGGTTCAGGGCATATATTTTTCTCCTGAGTATCTGAAAATGCTCAGCTATTATTATATTTTGCTCTGAATTCCCCCCCCCCCTTGACTTCCCAGACTTCTTTTGTCTGTCTTGTTCCCATTTCTTTTGTACATGTGTCTGCAGGTGGCTTTTATAGCGAAATCTCATTCTGCTTTCCTGTCCTTCCCCCATCCTCTCCCGTTTTGTTATTGCATTGCCTGTTTCATTTGTTCTTTTCCTTGTGCTTGTAACCCCTCATTTACTAAAAGATTCCATTCCGTGCCTATGGAGTTTGTTCATTTTCCCTGTCTTCAAGCACTGAATCATTGACTTCATTGTACAGAAAGGAATGAATCCCCAGGCCAATCCACAGAACAGGCTTCACTCTTCTATGGCTGAAGAGGAGGAGGATGGTGGCTCAGCTTAAGGGATGCTCACAGCAGGCTCTTGGCTCTCAAGCAGAGAACAAGCTTTATTATTGCCAGCAGCCCTCTGACATCCCTTCCTCTAACCCTGAGTCTCTCCCTTAGGCCTGGCAGCTCCTTGACAAGATAATCAAACTAGGTGAACACACAATACATTCAACAGACAACACAGAAATCAAAACAGTCAGTTTTGAGGCTTTTGCCTTATCACTTTCATACATGTTACTATGGTTGGTGTCAGGTGTTCCACATTGGGTTCTTATTTTTATTTAATAATTGCTTACATGCCCACTCCTTGGTTATTGAATGAAGTACATAATTTAGATATAACCCCATCTTAATTGAATAGAGAACAGAATAATTACAACAACCAATTACACTCTTGTCACCGTGATGCACACTAAATTAACTCCAAAATTCACGGTTGGGGAGAATGGAAACACTCTGAAAAAAAGCATTTTCACTTGAAAAATGGAGCAAGCAGCTAGCTATAACATCTGGATATGAGTTTCAATTGTACAGGCTGAGATATAGGTCAAGATAATAAACAGATAATGTAATGATCAATCTTCATCATCTACTGAGGCCGTGACCAGAAGCCAGTGCCTTAGCCATTTCCAAAGGCTCACTCTTGGTGGCTGGGATGTAAAACACACTTTCTCTAGCAATAAACCGGTTTTGGTGCAACTTCCTTCCAGTTCTTACTTTCTTTTCCCTGTGTCTCCTCTATATCTTAGGAGAATTACAGTCAAAAGCACTCTTCAGCATACAAAGAACTTTTTTATTTGTCTTTTTTTTTCCTGCCTGTCTCATTTTCTGCCCAGCAGATATCTAGCTTGTGTGTGGTAAGCTTCAGTATGCTTTTTCAAACTCTTCCTTTTGGGCTGGTGGTAGGAAGACAGAGAGCAAACCACTAACACTTTGTCCACAATGACTCCTCAAAGTCTTGGAAGGTTAGGAAGCAGGCTGGCATTTTATTTCCTCACTTCAGCAGAAAATAAGATAGGTTGGGAATATTGCAGGGTTTTTACAACAAACCATTGCTAATCAGGTCTGATTATTCATGCTAGAAGCTGCGGCACAAACAGTTTTTTGACTCTTTGTAATGTTCATATTCTCTGCCTTTTAAAAATAAATACATAAATTGGCAGTGGCACAGTGCAGCTGGTTATATGGAGTACTGTGATGGACAATACCAGTGTCACGTTGCCAAAATAATGTATGAGAACAGTTACAGCTTTCAGGTTAAAGTTGTACCCATTCAGTGAAGCCAGATATTTGCAAATACCAACCACAGAATAACTGGTTTGTAAGTATTAAGGATTTAACTTGGCACTAGAGCTGATAGGGACTTTTCTGGTTAAACTTGCAATTGAAACCAATCCCTTGTATCACAAAATATTTTGAAGAGTCCAATTAATTATTTGTTCCCCAAAATGTAACACTTACTATTTTTTTCCAATTTCGGGAAAAAAGTAAAAATATCAAATTCAAAAATACCACATATCACAATAACATTTTGTAAAGTAGTTGTAGGCAAATTTCTCATTTCCTGAGAGAATCCCTGTTCAGTATTGCTGAGACTGAAGCAGTATTTACAAGTATAAGACAACACTGCTGAGGCCAATACCTTCTTTTAGATATAAATGTGGATTGCCCCAAGGTAGGGCAGTGCTGCTTAAAACCTCCCAGTTGCTCATGGCTCACTGGGCTCCCTGCAGTGGTTACACCAACACTGCCCATTGCCCTGAGCTGCTGCAGAATTTGCATTATACCATTGTTACTTCAATTATGAACATTTTCTGAATAGCATCCAAATATGGGTGAATTTACCATCATCATTATATGAACTACATGTGGAGAAAACAACATAAGGATCCCATTTGCTCACTTATTTCTAGAAACCCAAAGATAATAATCTGATCACACAGTTTAGTGAGCTCATGAACAAACGCAACATTCAGACTAAAATTAGACTAAAATTTAGTTCAATTCAGATTTAGACAGATGTATATATCAAGCTGAGATTTTTCGTGCAGGCCCTAGGAGTCCATTCCAATGGGAGCCTCTTTATAAATGGGAATCATTCTTCAATGCTGTTAAATGCACTTTGCCAGAGTTTGGCCTTTTGCTTAATTTACTTAGTGCAAATGGCCAATTGAAAGAGTAATTTGAACTGGGTCTTGTATGTGATGACTTAGCCTTGTGTAAGCATCTGGGCATGAGCGAGGGGCAAACAATGACTGTCTTTAATTCACTCGAAATTCATAATTCAGAAGATTTCTGGCCTTTTACCAAGACAAAAGAGAAGTCAAAGATGATCTAGAAATTGAAAACATATTTCTTTATAAACCCTCAAAGAAGCAAACCCCAGCATCATTAGTAACCCAGCAACCCAGCAACTTAGTAACAGTCTACCACTGAACACCTGGATGAAGCCCAAGTTCACCTAATTAATCTTCCCCAATACATTTCTGGGGTAACTTTCTTCATTAAATTTAAAGAATAAAACTAACAGATCTAAGAAAGAAACACATAAACAGTCCTGGTTAACTACACCTTATTTACATGGTTTTTACAACTCTCCACAGCTGGAAGTCACTTGAGCAGTGAGTGTAGAAATATTGGTGCTCACAACACTTTCACACAGTGATCTCATGATGTTTTGATAGATTGAGTAATAAGAATTGCCAAAAGGGAGCTATAATAGTAGCATCTATGAAGTGCTGATTTAGCCCTACCCAGAAACAAGTTAGTGAATGTAGGGTAAAAGGTTGGCATTTTCCTTACAGTAAAGGTCCCACCCGTGCTGGTACCTTCAGTGCTGCCCTTTACCAAACCATGGCTGTGCTGGCAGTGCTGCTCTAAAGTGTATCCACAGATACAACCACAAAAGAGAGATATTTGGGTGATATGGATGGTTTGGAAACAGTGGTCAGCTGTTCATAGGTTAAAACCATTAAAGTAAGAGCTGTATTCTAAAGATGGAATGGGAACAGTGTAGGATTGCACAAATTCCTACTCTAAGAGAAGAGTTACTCCACTCAGTTGCATCAGACATGCCAGTACTAGACCTGGACAGAAACACACCAAGAGTTTTTATTTATTACAAAATAGCAATTCCTTAAAACAACAGCTGTTTCTGTAAAAGGTTTCTTACCCTTTCAAGGTAAAACTACCAAAAAAGATTCAAAACTGTTCCAATTCTCTTGAGGGAATTCTGAACAGAAAATTTTCTTGTTTACATTCAGAAATATGATTTCTGTTTTAAAGAGTGACCCAACTTCATTTTTAGATACATATATATCAAATTTTGAAATCATAACAGAATGTTTCTCCTGGTCCAATACCATATTTGTATGGAAAAGAGTCTCACTTCAGATTTCATTTCTTTGTTAAAAGATTAAAAAAACCCCAACACTTACTGCAAAACTCTTTTGCTATGGGAAAATAGTTTCTTATTTAGTTCTAACTACTATCCACAACCCATTTGTTCCCTATTAAGAACCTGTTAATAGGGAAGAAGAATTACAAGGAATCATACTGTTATTAGGTGACAGCACTGGTAACATTTTTCTCCAGTTACCACAGAGTGCCCTCACAACCTGGGTCCACATGTCTGTGGTTCACAGAGCTGTGCAGAGGCAGGGCACGCTCAGTCTGAAGAGCAGAGACTGCACCAGGTAGCAAGGATGGTGAAAAAAGTTAAAAACCACCTTTGGTTTCTTTTCTTTCCCAGCAGTAAATCTGTTCACTGACTTCAGAGCTCCTTATTAATGAGCTGGGGAAAGCCAAGTGGCTCAATTCCCTTAAAATCCTGGCATACTGCAGGGATATTTGGCTCCTGCCAGATCCTGTGGGCATTTGGAGGATGGTTCACTCAATCCATCACAATAAACCACCTTTTCTGTAACTGATCATCCTTCTCTCTACATGATCTCTACCCTGTGCTTGATGCTGAGGGAGGTACTGTCACCAATCCAGCACCATGGCTTCATTGCAGGATAAAAATGTGTTTGTCTGTGACTGCAGAAGCCATGATAAGGTTCTAGGATTGCCAATCAGCTCCAAATATGTCAAAATCCACAGTCTGGAGAAAGACTTAGCAAAAAAGATACACTGATCATGTTGAAATCTGTTGAAATTTAGGTTTGCAAATGGAGTGCGGCATATAATTCTGGCCAAATGTTTTAGAGGCTGGAACTGAACACGAAAAAAACAACAAATAAATTATGTTATATCTTAGGAAAAAAACTATAGAGGCTGTATTCTCTACTATAAGGGAAAAAATCAACTTCAGACTGGATATGGGGTGAGTGTTGGTGTAAAGCTGTATATAAGCAGTAATTAGCTCTGCCTTTATGTATGTCTGTTACAGACATTACCTTGTATGATATTGTGATACTCACTGTCAGGGAAAAGGACGAAACATAAAGACAAAGTGTTTGCTTTGAAGAAATCACCTAATGATAGTCATCAATCAAAAAAGCACATTCTGCACTGTAGGGCATGTCTACAGAACACAACATACTGCTGTGCAAATAGCCAAGCTGGTTCTGGTGTTAAAAGCAGTGTAACTGCATATATGCAGCAGCCTGCCTGAGCCAATTTAAATGAGTCTGGCTATTTAACTGCACAGAGCCTTACTACCACCCTGCATTCAAGCTAACTTGGAACAAACTCCATGTTTTGGTTTGTATCCTAATGCTGCAGCAAATTCAGTATTTGTGTTGGTGTTCAATCGTTTTGAAAACCTATTTTTTCATTCAAAGATCTTTTTATACAAAAGTTACATGTGTTGCTACAATCACTTGTGAGCCGTTAATCGTGCCATTAACTGTTTGCTGTACTCAAACTCACATTTTGCAGTAAATACTATTTTGTATTTTGTAAATCTCATGGTATATCCTGTCTAATCTATACTCAATGACAATGTCAAAACCTTAAGACTAATTTACTTTTTCCTTAATGCTTGTCGATTTTCTTTAATACAGATCCAACACAGATGAATAATGTCTTGCCAACATCTCCCCTCCTTCCTCAGATGGCACATCAACATTCATATCCCAGCCTGGGACAGATCACAAACCCATATGAGCAACAGCCCCCAGGCAAAGAGCTTAACAAGTACGCCTCTCTAAAGGCAGTCGGTAAGTGAGCGACGCATGACTTCTCCTCCAGATCACTACGTTGTGTTTGCTGTTGGCAGCTGACATTCTGCTTCAAAGTTAAAAACAAAGTCTTGCTCATCTGGACTTGCTTCATGATGCAATTTCACACAGAATATCCCATGGTAGAATTTAATAGAGAATATGGTGTCAGTTGGAACTGTAATGAGAATTAACAGGCGACTACAATTAGGCATAAGAAAAGTACATGCAAGAACTGATGACCGTATGCAGGGGTGCCTGTGTATGCACACAAAACCACACCATGCCTACTAAAAGCCCTTTTCCAGCAAGTTTCACCTATGTTGTACACACATGTTCACATGTACACCTATGTTCAGCCTCAGTTCTTCATGCCCTCGATCTGCAAGGAGCAGGGAGAGTTGGACTTGGTGCCTGGGGGTCCCTCCCAACTCAAGATATTCTATAAGATGCCTATGTATGAATTGTGGTGTGTATTTTCCACAGCTATCTGCACAAATGAGACAGAAAAACATCAGATATGTTTCAAATGTAAGCATATATTTTAGATACCCGCTAAATACTTCCAAAGAGAGAAGGCACTTGTACACTTCTAAAGTAAGAGCTTTCACATTTCCTGTAGGATGTGCATTAGTAGGTCACTGGAATATTCTGAGGTCTTATGATTTCAAACAATTAGTGCATGATAAAGCTCCTAATAAAGATCCCAATGGTGCCTATTTTCTGTGACTGGTTAATATTATTTTAAGCTAATGGGAGAACACCCTCAAAGACACAGTTGTGGGGGGAGAAAAGGACAACAGTGGGTAAAAAGTTCAGAATAATGTTCTTACTGGATGTGTAAATTGGTAATAGTTTACAGGAGTTGTAAATACCTTCTGCACACCCTGTGAAGGCAGAAAGCTTTTATCTTTCTGCCTTTCTATCTTTCTAAGCTCCTAGACCATAATAATAATACATTAAGAACTGGGGGGGGTCTATTCGTAGCTTCACACTAACCCTTGCTTAGCTTACACATATGGATGTTAACATCATTTCCCCATAAATCTAGAGCAATGTCACACTGACTATTTCCAGACAGAGATATTTATCTCAGAAAAACAGCAGAACAGCTGAGAACATTTTGATTTAAGAATCTGGTATTTATCATGCCAGAAAAACTTCATCACAAACTGACTTTCCTTTATCTGCACTTCAGGATAGCAGAAATGTACATCAAAGTCCCATTAAACATTTAATAAGTCTAGTTTTGTTTAGCTTGTCAGTTCTGTTACTTACAAGTGGCATTTTTTAAATCTATTTATAAAAACAAGGGTTAACAGCTTTCTGCTGAATTTTGAACACTGAGTAGCTTTGCAATTCCCTCTTCAAAAGGTGGTACTGTGTAATGATGTGGTGATTATCACAGATTTATGCACTGATATCAGGCTTCTTTTTCAGATGCCAATTTAGGTCAAGCCGATCATCAAAGCTAAAAGGTACTTAAGCATAATAAAATGAGAGATGAAACACTCTCATCTGCCCAAGAACCACTTAATATACCTTTTTGAAAAAATTATTAAATTAGAACTTACATATTTCTTGTGTGTCTGAGTACAGGTTTTTAAAACAGCTAGATTATAACCGTACAGTTAAATCAACCTTGAAAGATTGTGCACTTCAGCTCCAGAAGTTGTATAATGCCTCTCAGAATCTTAACTTAAATTAAACATAAGTTTCAGGGACATTTTCTTCCAGGAGGATTGCACCATTTTCCCATGCTTTTTCCCTATCTTTCCTTTCCCCTCTCTCCTTTGTTACCCCATAGATCTACTGGTCTCAGACCCTATTAGCCAAGTTTTAGATGCAGGTGAATTTTTACAAGTACAAAAGTGCTGAATTGTTATCCAAACTTTTCAGCAGAAAATAACAGAGGTTTTGAAACCATTACACATTCACATCTGTCTGGACATGTGGAACAAGAATTAAATATACTTAGTTTTCCGCCATTTTCAGACTCTCAAGGCCATGATTCCCCTTGAGCACATCCCAAGATCACAAAGAGGTCTTTCCATGATGCCAGCCAGGCCGAGCTCTGGGACCTTGCTGACACTGAGCAATCCAGACTGCACATTGCAGGGCTCACACTGGCTTCATGAGAACTCTGAGAGCAAACAGGAACTGGCCTACATCAAGCCCACCAACACAAGATTAACCTGACAACATCTTTTGAACAAACAGACACAGACTGAGTTCATCCTGACCTGGTATTCATGCCATGGGGTGAAGGCATTTTCATCTGCCTACATTCAGAGTTTTATTTATGGATCTCCATAGCAGGTTAATGAGTGTTGTAGTCCATTTCCCTTTCCATTCATTGATAGTGGCTTGAGGGTGCATTCATTTGCCACAACAGAAATTTAATAAGGGATGTGTTCTATATATCTCCATGCATTTGAGGCAAACCATATTTATTGAAGTGCCCCTTACTCTGCATGACCCCATTGTTCTGGAGTAGTCCACTGTGCTTAACCCTTTTCTTTAATAGAGGGTTGGGGGAGGAGGAAGAAGCATTGCTGCTGCTTTGTAGCAACTGTAGCTATAGTACATTAATATCACTCATCAGAATAGGGCCATAAGTGGTAAGAAGTTTAGATAACTGAAAAAGTGAAGCTTTACCAGAGGCAGTTTTAAATTAATTTCAACACAGCTGCTTTCTTCTGAACTACAGATGTCCTAAAAATTTGGCTAATTTTAGAAGTGAGCTACTCATTCCTCAGTGACTGGCTGCTGTGAAAATTCACTTCATGGAAAAGTATCAAGTCACAGTAATCTCTGTTTTGATCATGCTCAGGACCTTCAAAGATTCAAGTGATTGTGTAAACAAGAGACAGCAGTGCCCTTGCTAGTAATTTGCATTGTGTTACTATAAGGAAGGACCCACCCTTTGGTAGTGAGGCCAAATGCTAGAGCTGAGCAGAGTGCAGGTGGAACTTGGGCTGTTCGTGCGTGTGTGCAATGCAGAGCAGAGCCTCTGATTCAGCACAACAGGGGACAAGAGAGTTGCAAAGGCCAAGGCGGATGTATTTTATTTAAAAAGATAAATATTTTTACATGAACAAGTTGAAACTGCACAGCCAAACACTTACATTCTCGATGGAAGAGGATGTTTTCCTGATTTCTTATGAGGAATTTCTTTATTTTCTGCAGCCTCCAGAATTCCTTCAGTACTGACCATGGCTGCTGACCAAATTCACCTTTTCCCCTCACTGTCTGCTGGCATTTACATCTCTGAATGATGTGAGCACAGTCTGTGCCTATTTTATATTCTCAGATTAGTGCTTGGAGTACAACAAGGTAATAGTGAGCTGAGATCTGCTTATTGTTTCTCACTGCAATAGAATTTTACTCTCCTTCTACTTTTGCACATACTCCACCAGGGAATAATCAGCAGAAGGTAGAGGTCCACTTGGAAATGAGGCAGAGCAACACACACTTCCTGAATGGATAAGAAATCTATCTCCTGGCATCTCTAGCCTATCTGACTGACTGATCTGACTTATCGATAGGTGCACTCTGCTTCTTTATTATTTTTCCATTTTCAAGACACAAAATCTCTTTTCAACGATGCCAAATTTTTCCTACCAAAGAATGCGAGAGGCTGTCTGAGGGAAAAGGATTAACAAACTTCAAGACCAGCAAAAGTGGTCACTGAATGTTGTGTGGCAATAAACAGCCAGACATTTAGATATTTCAAGTTTTTGGTCACCTGAGACGACATGATCCTGATTTCCTTCAGTGCTTTTGCAGTTTTTGATTATTTATGTGAAAAGTGCAGAAAGAGGTTTTTCTGCATAAATTATTCTTATTTCCAGTTCATCAACCATGTTTTTACTCCATGCTTAAATGGTTATTGCTCACTTAAGCAATACTGACATGCCTAAAGCTACAAGTGGATGGAGATCTTGTAGCTGAACACCTTCATGAAATTCAAGTCCCAGGACATACAAAGGTAGCTCATCACAAATTTTTATGCACATCATTTGGACATTCAGTTGGAAAGCATGAACAACCCAACCTCAAATTCCACTCTGCTAAACTGTAAGAGTTGTAGCTCATCCTGTTACTTAATAAGAGTTTCTTAGAACTCAAACTGGCCTATCATGAGGTATTAATTACATTTATTCAGTCAAACTGTCCTGCAAGTTTGGCTCAGTAATCGTAATTTTCTTTCCTTAATTTTCAATTTCAGAGAGTGCAAAGGCACTAACTTTCCTTAGAGCTTCTTGCAGAAATTAAAAAATACCCCAAATCAAACTTCTAAATCCTTGGGAAAATAACTCGGCTACAGAAGAGCACAGACATTCAAGTAAAAACTGATAATACAAGTATTTCTACAGTTTACATGATTTTTTATTTCTTTCATAAACTTTCTTCTTCCGTTTTCACATACACATACAAACCCTTGAAGAAGTGACTGGACATGACTTTGCCAAAAAAAGAAATAAAAATACAATGGACAGAATTCCTCCCTGAAATGCAGACCCAGAAAGCCTTCCCCCGACGCTGTGAGTTGTTAGTCTCCTGTGGGATTCAATCAGATCTAATTGATTTGATATAGTGAAGCTAGAAGGAGGATATAATTGGCAGCAGACCCACCACCACATCTCTGAGTCTACAGCTCCCAGCATTTCTCGAAGCTACACACTTCTTTGATCCCAAAGGAAACATTAGACAGTGCTCCAGCTCTGCTTGCAGTCGCAAAACTGCAAAGATTCTGCAAACATGACACTCAAAGAATAAATATCTCCTGGTTAGGACCCTGCAGAAAATGGTGTGGCCACAAGTGTGCCAATGCACAAGGCAACATCTTCCTCCAAAAGGTGAAGCTTGTGAGAAAACCAACTCAGTTGTGTGTCCTTGACCCACACAGAAGGATCCAAAGGGGAAGCTCACCCTAAGGTTAACTCTGGGCTGTTATCTTTGAACCATCCTCCTGTCTCAGGGGAAATTTGTTGGTGCCTTTTCTTAAGCTTCAGACCATCAATTTCCATAGAAATGACTGTAACTCTATGCTGGTACAAGATCTGTCTTTTGAGAAAAGAAGTGACTTCACGATGAACTCCTAAGGATCTGATTCCTATCTCACCACAAAATGAGATTTTGTACCATTCCTTGTAGTTCATTGTGCTCTGGGCTGGAAAGAAGCATTGTATTTGGAAAAATGGAAAGATTCAACATGTCTGCCCATGCATTCACAGGGGTTGGTACAGTCCACTTCTAAAAAAAGTACAACTACAGAATTATTTGACACAGTATGTTTGTATTATTTTACTTTCCTATATGAACCACAGTGTTACACTGATAGGTAAATAGTCATGTTTCTTGGGAAGTCTTAAAAAGGAATTGTGCTTTCATTTCAAAGAGTAAAGAAATTTTCAGTTCCATAAGCAGTTACACAAAGATGGATCAAAAAAATCTGGGACAGGGGAGTAGCTGCCTGGATTTAACACCACAAAAAAACCTGACAGGGAAGTACAGATTAATGCATCATTTGTAATATCCAATTGTTAATGATTTCATGTATCTAGAGGTATGTTGAGTGTCACGAATAATGCCAGACTAGGCAATCTGCCCAATTCAACACTGGAATGACAGATCTGTCTCAAGGAAGTACGACATAAAAGCTTGGTATCTTTTTATTATTATTATTTACTTAGCCCAGCGTGGCTGGAGAATTTGAAGCTTTTGAGTGTTCAGTTGTTAAGGAAGTCTTTCATATTTTAATCTTTGCTTCTCCTTCAGGCATGGGACAAAAGCCAAGCAGCACTCACATTACCAATGCCCCTGCCAGCAACGTTCCCTCAGCCTTCCCATTTCCCAGCTACACAAAGTGGAGCATCACTGGTTTCATCCATGTCTTCTGCTGAGACCCACCAAACTCCATATCCTGCCCAGTGCATGCAGATGAAATTTCAAAACTTTTTCTTGCTTCCACTAAATAATTTATCTATTTCCTCTGTTATTTACACAATTGGCTTTGATACCCGCACACACTCTGTCATAGGTAAATAAAAAATGCTCGGGGAGTCCTGATCAAAATATTTTCCTATTTTATCATCCAGCACACTCATTTCTTCTTCCAGTGAGGTACCCATATTTTAATTATAAATATGTTGTTTGTGCAAAGCCTCAGCATCTTGAGCAAAATCATCTGCATTTCTGACATTCTTTTTCAGTCTTTTAAAAACCAACATTTTTGTTAAAACGGGAATATTCTTTCTAAGGCTGGGGAATTCTGCTGTAAGATCAGATATGCAAGTAGCCATTGCTCCTGCCATCCTTTAGCAAACAGATAGAGCTGTGAAAAGGTAGCTTTGGGGATATGTTGATCTGGGCAGAAGCTACATCTAGGATGCTGGAAGGAAACTGCAAACATTCCTTCTTTCACAAAAAGAACTTTTAACACCAAAATAAGATGCCCTTAATATCTGCCATTCATGTTGTCTCATTTCTTAGGCTCCAGCAACACAGTGAACTTGCAAAAAAAAAAAAAGGAAATCTGACTTTTAGTTTCATTTAGTTTATCTCAGAATTTTTATTTTTCTGGGTTGCACTCATGCCTAGTGAATTTGTTTTGTCTGAATTTGGTCCGGTACCTGGTTTTATAGTGGCTGAAGAATAGTAAGAATTTATTAAATTCTTGACCTATTTTTCATGACAAAATAGCAAATTTAAATGAGTTAATGCTAATTCTTACTCTTGAAATTGATATTCTTTCCACCCACACTCCTACAGTGATTTCCCTACAATAGAGACACAGCCATTTTTTTCTTGTTACCAGCATATATTTTGAAATAATGAAAATGAAATCATCACCAGTAACTCATAAAAGCTCAGCCTACAAACACCACTCCACAATCCACCAGTTACACATCAGAGAGAACTCACACCTTTCCACTACAAATTAGGCTGGTTCTCTGGAAACTAGCTAATTATAAAAATCCTTATTATGTGATAATGAATCAAAATGAAACAAAAAGTTATTTTCTCCCTTTTATAGGAGATGATAACAGTACCATGATCCCAGCTGACTGAAAGAATGAAGGCTTTCAGGGTTTTTACTGTCTTTTGCTTGCCTTTTGCCTTTGAAAGCTACAGTCTTCAGAGGTAACAAGCTTACAGTAACCAGATTGATTTCCATCTACTGAGATCAGTGATGGCCACAGGAAGAAAAAAAGTAAATCTAAATCAAGCATGGATTATTCCAACCTATTTCTATGAAATGTTGATGAATTATGCACAACAATTTTTTATACATTAAGTGATGTGAAGACATGAGTGAGTGAAACTTTATGCTTAGGCAATAAAAGTGAACCAATAAAAAACAAGGCTCAGCTCATGTGAAGACAAAGTCTAACAATGTTAAGCATTTTCACTTGCATCCTTTTTTAAACATCCTTCTCTGTAACTGCTTTATTTTGCAATATAAACATGCATCGATATATAAACCTATTTCTCATTCTTCATTGCAATTTTATATCAATTATTTTAGTGTAAAGATTGATCATAAAGACAGGAAAACAATTGTGAGCACTTCTGGATAAACAGCAGGAACATTCAGGTTTGCCCTGGTAATTTTCAGTGGTTATGAAGATTACTTTTTACTTAAGTCAAGTAAAGACTTTACTTAAGTAAACAAATAATACTTTTTTTTCCCTCACCAAATTCAAAAACTCTAAAGGTTTAATACTTTTCAGCTCTATACATGGATATATGTCAACACCAGAGTGTGAGGTTCTTCAGAATTACCCATGAACACCAATGAAGACTAGTAAGAAGACTAACATGAATGAATCCCTTATTAACAATATAATATAAATAGCAGCAGTTATCTGTCTGTATTTTGGTTCTGCAAGGGGGGTTCTAAGGACAGTAAATGTGTTTGAAAGAAATTACACAGAAAAAAGTCACAGAGAGCATTGCTTTACTCCTACACATTTACACTATACTAACATGGGGCTTGAGGGAAGGAGGAAGAGCAGTGAAATGATTTGAAATGCACACGGTTAATTTTTGCCAAAGTCTTTCCCTAACAGCTTATTTGAAGAAGAATAAGGGGAAAAGAGAAAAGTTACACGTAGTAACTATGATACTACAGCATCAAAAAAATCACCACCAAAACCATCAGTTGGCCCCATTCTGAAGATAATATGAAATATGACAGGTCACTTTTGTAGTGGGAAGGTTTTGAAAGCTTGCTGGGCTACAGAGGGTGCCACAGTGAAATTCAGGAAGGGCCTGAATTTCAGCTGGGGGAGAGATCTGTGGCTCAGCACTGCTGGGCTCTTTCATTAGTGATGGCAATTCCTGGGACAAGGGCAGAGGTGGGAGCTGTCCACTCCAACAGGGCAGAGGTGGGAGCTGTCCACTCCAACAGGGCAGAGGTGGGAGCTGTCCACTCCAACAGGGCAGAGGTGGGAGCTGTCCACTCCAACAGGGCAGAGGTGGGAGCTGTCCACTCCAACAGGGCAGAGGAGGGAGCTGTCCACTCCAACAGGGCAGAGGTGGGGCTGTGCACATTCAATATTCACTGGAAGGAGCTGCACTGCCCGGGCTGTCTGTCACACACAAACACGGGCTCTGTGCAGAGGCCACTCACAGGGGTCAGTTCAGAGCAGAGTTTGCCCAATTTGCAGGAAAACCAGGGGAAACTCATTTCCTTCTGACAGTGCAAATTTGGGAATTGCCAGGGAACACTAGTTCTTTTCAGTTTGACACACATCTCTGGTTTGGGAGTCTCTGGCAACTAAGCACAAGACTTTAATAACACAAATGTCATGGAGTCCAAAATGAGGGAGAAAGAAAGAGAACAAAAGGAGATGAAAAAAACATAAGTGAATGTGTGCAAGTACAGCTATGGAATTACTTCTTTTTTTTTTCTCCTGTCAAAAAGAATAGAAAACTTTGTAATTGAAAAACTTATGCCACGATTATTTTGAAAAAATAAATCAATTTCAATCTAAACAATTTCTAAAAATTCTATAAAATTATAGCAGTTAAGAAACAGATCAAATAAAAATAAATTATGGAAAAAATACCTATTATATCACTGGATTTGTTCTTTTCATTTAACCAGTACAATTCATAAAGCCTTTCAGCTTCACTTGATATTAAAAAATAATAGTGTAAATTGAATATAATATCAGTTGAAAGACAGGAAATGCAGGTTTATATCAACACCACAAACACATCTTAATTGTAATTCTGAGGCCTGAACTGGATCTTCTGTGTTGTCACACAGCTTTCTGTGTCATCACAACTAGTATTTGTAGGTGATGTGTAGCTGATTCAGACATACACATAAGAGTTATAACCAACAGTATACTAAAAGAAACAAAAACAGCTAATAAAAGGTATTAAGCCGAAAATTAAATTCAGCACACAGAAGAATGGCCACAGCAATGTGTGAAAAAAAATGAAATTAGGTTCATGCTAAGAACAGTTATCACAGATAAATGTGGTCAGGAAAAATGGCTTTTTCAGTCAACGCTAAGATGAATTGACACCTTAGGGAAAACAAAGAGGCATTTTTAGATGCTAAATGCCGTTGCAGAACCCTGGGCAGTTGCACTGTGGGTGACCCCCAGCAGTGAGTGTGCAGCCCACCAGCACAGTCCCCAGTGTCCCCTGGGCACCAGGGGCTCTCACTGCACACTCTGTGCTCCTGCAGCCTTCGGGGAGCTCTGCCCTTCAACACCCCGAAGGGTCCCACCAGCCACAGAGGTCACAAACAACTTCATGTCAATGTCGGGGTACCACAGCACTGCTGCAAACTTTGAACACAGCCAGGTTCCTCTGCACTGATTTGCTTGAGAAGCATTAAAAGCCACCCAGTGAAAAAGCAAGCAAGATTACTGAAGGGAGAAGTGGAAGAAGCCTTTTAAGCAAATCTCCTAAGTGTTAACCTCTTTGGCTTTGGACAGTACTGTTAGAAAGCAAGCCAAACCCTCCTCTCCTATAATCAGTTTATGCTGCAGTCATGCTTTATTCAGAAGTTAAGCATGACAGCATGGCTCCATAGATAGTTCCTATTTCAAAAGGCAAGTTTTCTTACCACATATAAGGTTTTCAGTAAAACTCAAACTGATAAATATGCTTAAATGAGATAAAATGAAATAAATATTTCACAGTAGAACTTTTCATATTTATTTGCCATTGTAGATGCCATGAATGTCATGAGCTTAGAAGCCTTTAGGGAAAAAAATAAGGAAAAACCAGATTTACAGTTACAGGACAGCCACTGGCTGCATTTTCAAAGAAAATCAGAGATTTGAATACATAAATCTCTTAGACTTCTTTTACAATTTCAATCCCTTGGATCAAGAATAGAACTGGCAGTCTTATTTCCTTCTCAAATTTATCATTCATTGCACAATACTGAACCAGCAGTTTACCACGTTGATGCTTGAATTTAAAATGTTACATCACTCAAGGATACAACAAAATAGTGTGATCTTTTTCTATTTCTATGCAACAGATTTCAGGTTTCCTGAAAACACTTACAATTCTAACATTAATTTAACATGATGAAGCCACCGTTTGCCTCCAGGTGGATTCTGGTTAGTCAGAGAAACCCCATTTTTCTCATACTGCTTAGACTCAAGTATTCTGTGTGCCACTGGTCTCTATATTGGGTAGACTGTATGTTCCTGGAGTATTTTGATCAAAGCCAAATCACAATATCACTGCAGCACTTTGCAAAACTGAATCATAAATACTGCAATTTAATACTATGTAAATCAATGCAGTTAAGTATACAAAGCCCAACTGGAAAATCTGTTTTACATGTCCAAGGAGAAACCTGCCTAAACTCACACAGTAAATAAATGTTTGGGAAAAGAACATGGAAAACGTAGACTTTGCAGTGCTTTTTGCCTTGTTGTCAGAAGAGGGGTTCTGCTCACAGACATGTGGCTACTCTTGTATTCCAGGGAATGGTACCCCTGTATATGAGGAATCACACGGGATGTCTGATGCCTGAGGAGTTAATCAAAATCTGTCTCAGTGTTCCCAGCCAAGCAGCAGATTTTGCTGTAGTGGTTAAAGAGAACATTGCTGAGACTGGAGGCTTTACTTACCAAGTGTAATTACATTGCTATTCTAAACCATTCCTAATGCGACTCAAAAGCCAGAAATATTCTGGCCTCTTTAGCCTTTCATAAACTGTCATGAAAATAATCGATAGAAGAGAAGAAATGTTGGGGCCTATATATTTATCTTTCTTCACGTCTCATATCATGAAAGAATTTTATTTCACTGGCAAAACAAATGTAATCTTGTGTCTGGAGGTGGACAAGCTCTTTTCAAACAATGCCTGCACAAGAAAAGGTTGATATGGAATGTCTTTTCGTGCTTGGTCTCTCTCCAGATCACTGTAAGAAATGAATAAAGGGATGAAGTGGTAAAAGGGACCAGGAGAGGAATAACACAGAACCACAAAAAATAGGTTCTACAAAATTGATGGAAGTAATTTATGGGGGGTTCTATGCATTAAGGATTTTTCTTTACCTCTCTCAGTAATAGGGGAATAAAAACCACAGGAAAGAATCCAAAGACATAAAATTTTGTCTTCCTTTCCAGAACGTCTTAAAAAAAGGCAAAATGGTATTAGAACTTTTGGGAGAAGAAAGACAAGTATATAGGACAGAAATCAATGCATTGCAGGCCACAGGTTGGATTCTGCATTTTCAGAACTCACTACAAGAATGGAGAAGGAGGGCTGCAAAAACCATTTTAAAGAACCTTTGTCCTTTCTTAGAATTTAGAACAGTTTAAAATTGCCCCACTTTGTACACAGCCATCCCAGTGTCTGTTAGATGAGAACAACTGGTGACCAACCATGAAGTAGCTACATTCCTTCCTCTTGGCCACAGACAGATCTATCATCTCATCCTGCCCACTGCTGGCATGACACAAACAGAATCGTGTCTGCCTGAAACATCCAGATGCATTCTGTTTTCCAACACACTTCATATTATGCAAAGCAAATTCTTCTATGGTCCATTATGGCTGGTGAGCCCCTTCATTCCAATGACAGGTCCTTAGTTATTTGTTTTACTGTATGGAACACACTTTTCCATTAATTTATCGGATCCAATTCATACCTGGGTACAGCTAATATGAGCTCTGTCCTTGTTATTTTTTTTCCCTCACCCAAGAATAAACTTGTGCTACTGTAAAAATGATACTTCTTTGATTTTCACATGAAATCTTGCAAGAACTCTCATAGAGAGTTGGTTTATATCTTGGAAGCCTTTGAACATATTGTCTTAGATGCCAGCTTGGAAAGGCAAAGGAATAAGCAATCACACATTCAGACAGGATAAACAGCACTACCAAAAGCAGCGTCCTAGTATTTCCCTGGGCAAAATTTTCATGTTGTCTTTGAGTCAGGATTCATTACCTTTTTGTCTTTCCTTGAGTTTTCACTTTCATTACTTAGAAAAATGTAAGATTCCCATAGCTTCAGGTAACTACATCTCTGCAAACTCATGGCTGGAGAAGTAAAGCCTTGTTATAACTGTTAAATATTACACATGGACAGCCTTACTGTTACACAGAAAACATCCACAAACAGGCAGTTAGTGGACTTTAGCTGTTATCTGGTGTGTCACTGCAGTAATTTCATTGCTATCCTGTCCCCCAGCACTTTGCATTGGCTTGCTTTCTGCATCTCTAGCCCTTAATTTTAAATACAGTCTCTTTCTGGCTGGAATAAAGCTCTGCATTTCACAAAGCAGTTTTTAAAATATGTTCAGCTAACAAACACTTCTGTGCAACATCTACTGAGACTGTGTTCCCTATGCATTTTCGTATCTTCTGACTGTGACTGTAAGCTCTCACTGAAGTTTGTGTTTGGGGTTTTGGTTTGTTTGGGGTTTTTTTAATGTAGTTAGAGATTTTATAAGGACTCACTCCTTTGTGAATTCTCTTCTCTCACTTCAGAGGCTTCTTCCCACTCCTAGGTGCCTCCTTCCACAAAAACTGTGACAGAATTGTCTTTCAGGATTCTAAACTCCCACAGCTGTAAGAAGTGGTGCAAGTATTCAGAGCCATTTTGTGGACATACAAATACAAGAACATTGTCAGTGAGGAAAAGAGTTAAAAAAACCTGCAATATTTTACAAGAAAAAGAAAACATTACACAATGCTAATGCATGTCCACAGGACTCTGTGCCACAAGTGGTTACACAGTGACCTTGAAGACTACTGAAGCTGGGGAACACAACAACAGCACAGAGCTTAGGGCCACCTCTCAAATAAGGCCCACATTCAAACAAGCACACTGAGAAATTCTAGCCCTGTGACAGCCACAAGGATTTTTGCCACTGATATTCAAGAATATATGGTGTTTACTCTGTAAAAGACTCACTGGTTTACCTGCTTTCATTACAGAACTGTGGGTTATCAAGAAATATGTGAAGCTTCCAAGTTTGGTCATGGCCAATTATCAATCAGCGAAAGAACAGAGCTTGTCTCTGTTAGAGACAGATTCAGGCAGAAAGGTGAAAAACCATACCATAAAAAGCCTATTTCTTTCTGGTCACTTCATCCAAATGAGCCTAAAGTCAGTGTGGTTTTCCTGGGCATTTCCATGATCTATCCCAAGCAATAACTGAACTTGTGGGTGCATTACCTTAAAGAAGTAAAAAACCTTACAGAAACACTGAAACTGAGAACTTTTTTTATAATTAGCTACCAAAAGGAAGGAACACAAACAATAAGGCTCAGAATTAAAGCCCTTCTACTATTGTTTATTTGGCAATGTTGCAATTCTAATTCTTTACTCCTTTGGCAAACACAAGAGTGATATCTTTAAATCCTATTTTTGCTGATCAATATACAGAAGCCAATACAAAAGGCACTTCTATAGCACCTTTCATCCAAAATTTCAGAATACTCTACAAATAGCAATTCAGATTCATAACACAGCTACCTACTTCAATGTGCTAACAGCTCATTTTATAGCAGGTGAAACCAAGGCATAGAGAAGTTGAGTCATACACCTAAGGTCACAAAGTAAATCTATCCTCTAAAATATCTCTTTGCATGTTTAAAGTCCACAAAATATTTATAGGGCCTGCTTAAGAGAGAAAACAAACTCCCTCAGATTCACAGTTGATTTTTAAAGTAGTTGGCATCAGGATACTATTAATATACTTTTCTTGGTAAAACATTTGTTACAAAACCATGCTCAATATTACTTTTCTGAATCTTTTCGCTTTGAAAATGAGAAGTAAAAAAACCTGTTTCTGCACTAGTAGCATCAGGTGACTCACACTGGGGCACAGCACACTGCTATTATAAAACCTGTGATGTAGTCAGTATGGAAGAATGAGGACTGCTTTAAGACTTGTCAAAACCCCTCTTGAACAACTGAATAATTTAGTTTTAGCAATGCTGGTTTTGTTGCATATTTTCTTACAATGGTGTTTCCCCCCACCTATTTCTGGTACATGTGCCTATGTGTAAACCCGTGTGTGCAAGCTGAAAGAAAACAGTTTTAGGGAGCTTAAAACTTTAGATAAAAGGTTGGCTTTTGCTGCTAGCATTGAACTCCTGGGCATATGCAAGAAATTCTCAGGCAAAACCCTACAAACGTTTATTTGATCAAGACAAATACTAACAGCAGCTCTCCCCCACTGGCAGTGCCACACAAAACACATGTAATTAGCCCTTGGTCATCTGTATGCCAGATTTCTGCTTGACTCTGCTGACGAGGATTTACAGATCAAATCCTGGCTTGTTCTTTTCCAGCCTGGTTTCTAGACAACAGCTGGGAAGTCCCTGGAAAGGGACTATGGACTGTATTAGTTAAAGTAACTTTAATGTAACCGTATTTACAGAATTAATCATTTAATCTTCTGTGTGATCTTCCATACGTAACAAAGAGTTGAAAATTTTATATAATAACATAGCATAAACAAGAGCAAAATTAATTTAGATGTGTCATAAGCACTGTCCTTGTGAGGCTGATTTCTTCCTCCCCTAGTTTCGACAGTGGGGGTGTTCTTTATATACAGCAGTAGTACAATTTACTCTTCTGTAGGACATCAGCCTTGATGTGATTGGAGATCTGAGTAACATATCTAATGTAAGGAACAAAATTCAGAGACCCAGGACCATTGCTGGCAGTGGGAAAAAGTCCAAGTGAGAAAAAATTAAAAGAAAACTGAGGAAGTAGCTTGAGCTTTTTGTGGCCTTTTTCACTTAGTCATGCAAAAAACAACATGAAAAATTAGGCAATGCAAATATCTGCAATTTTGGTCATTATTTACATAACTGCATTATCACTACTATTTCTCTAAACACAAGTCATTATTTACCTTGTAAGTGATTAAAGATCTTGGCTACGTAAGACAAACTGCTACAGCATAACTAAGATAAAAGTACAAACTTACAAATTCATTCTTATGTGAGATTAACTTAGTTTTTAATTTTTATATGCAAATTAAACTATTTAAATGAGAAACCAGCAGACAAATGTATCTATATTAGAAGCTGGACATAATTAACTGTGCTGAATTTAAATTACATAAGCTAGCGTGACTTTTCATACATAGACAAGGTCTTAGTCATGTGATATAGAAATGTGCTCTCCTAACCAGCCTGTTGGCAGTCCCTTTAATGTAAAAAACTTATAAAAATAAATACCTGTGTGAATATTCACAATGCTTTTTCTGCAACCATTTCTCACCATTAATTAATGAGAAATTAGCAATGCAAAAGCATTTCCCTCCCATTTTTATTCAACTTGTATATATTGGTTTTCTGGCATTCAGTGTATATTAACAAACGAAAAAAGCAAACCACATCTAGAACTGGAAACAGCTCTTCCAAGGAGAAATAGGTATAACTTCTTAATTATCCAGATTACAGATCTCCAAATGAAACAACTCACCCCAAAATCAAAGCAGAACTTCACAGACTCTCTGTGTAACACATTACAGGTCTATCAGCAATGGCAATTACACACCCTGGGCTAAAATTAGACCAGGCCATTATCTACATTCTGTGATTTGTTTAGAGCAGAAGACACCTGTATGCTATAGAAAAGCATTCACTCAGTGATTAAAAAGGGAAACAGATGGAGATGGGTAAAACACACACAGCCCCATTTTACAGCACAGCCAAGAGCAATTTCAGTTCATTGAAGAAGAAACACCTCTTTAATGATGAAATTAAGGATTTAAGAGCAAAGTCCAGTTGCACAGTCATGATACAAAAAACGTTATGAGATGATAAATAGCAACTGCTTTTGGTAATTCCTTCCTGTTGAGGGCCAGGACAAGGGGGATGAAGAACTGAAGCACAATCTTGAAGATTAATATGGTGCTCATGGGAATTTCCCTGCCTCGCATAAAAACCCAGTTCAGAACTAGAGAGAAGGTGAAAATTCAAAGTGCAGCAAAAGCCACCTAGGAATACTGGGGAGAGAAAAAAAGAGGGAAGCTAAACAAAAAACAGTGCAGGGAATTAAAAATCTACTCATGAAGGCAAGAGGAGCTGAGCTGTACAGACAGCTACATGTACAAGACTTCTGCAGAGAAGCCTTACATGGCATAGCTTCAAGGAAAATGCAGGGATCTACCAGGGCACAGCAGAAGTCAAATCCAGGCTGATACAGTCATATATTCAAAGCACACCACTGCTGATTAACACACCACTCTGCTAGTTCATCTATATGTTTGGCACTATCTTAAATAAACATCCAGATCTTTGAAGGGCAAAAATAAACATTCTTTACATAAAAGGCAAGATCTTAAAAACGAAATTCAGTTAAGGTTCCCTTAAACCCCTGAAACTTGGCCCCAAAATTAAAATGAGTTGCTGGACTGCTGCAGAATGCCTTTAGCTTCCTAAGCATGGTTCATACTTTCAAGCAAGGCCAAATAAATGCCAGCACCAACAACAATCAAACTTGAGCAAAAGCATGTACTGGAAGACACTTGTCTAGGAAACTGCAGAGGGCAGAATCCTGATCTGAGAACTGCAATGCAGTATTTGTTGGCAGAGCTGTTGCTGTATTTCTTAGAGGCACTGACCCCAGAAAATGATGTCAGAACCTGGAATTTAGGATTTTCGTGGTCTGTGAAATTACAGGATAAATACACAGCCTTCAACAACACCAAGTATTTTCAGCCCCATAAAGCATTAGTGAGCTTCCAAACATTTAGAAGAACAGATCCCATTCTTAATTTTGCCCTAAGGCATTATTCAACAAAAATGGGTCACCTCATCACACACTACCAGACCTTAAACTTGGCTTGGCTAAATACCCACACGACACTTTACATTTAATGGGCAATATTTCCAAGAAAGCCTGTGTACTTCTGTACACTTCCCAAATTTCCTACGTTATATGAGACAAACAGCGGTGAGAGTCATAGGACCTCTCCCCAGGATGTAAATACCAGCACAACATGAGTGATCTGGGACAAGGACAGTCTTTTGCTAGAGGACAACAGGGTTTTGCCTGCATATATGAAAAGCTGAGCATAATGGCGTCCAAAAAATATGCTACAGAGAGAAAATAAGGACTGGGAGGTGGCATGGATTTCTCCTACTGATGTACCTGTAATTGTTGTGGTCTGAAGATGGAACTGCATATGACCTGCTGTAACCTGTTCAACATTTTTCTGATGTCCAACTGATTTTTCTTTGTTCTCTCCCCCTTTTATATCCAAATAGCTGACAAAGTCAACGACGACTTCTACACCAAACGCCGACACCTTGCAGAACTGGCTGCCAAGGGGAGCCTGCCCCTCCATCCAGTGCGCCTGGATGAGGAGAGAGCCTACACCATCGACAGTGGGCTCACCAGACAGAACGGGCAGAAAGCCAGACTTGGCAAGATACACACACACGCATTAGGTTACAACTCCCACTACAAGACCTGGGATCCCACCGACCAGTCCCTTCGGAGGCAAGCGTACACAAACAAGGGGAAGCACGGCATGGGGGACCCGACGTTAAGTGACCCACTGACAACCCGGAGCCAGCACTACTTGGGCCCACAGCCATACTTCATAACCAACAGCAAGACAGAAGTAACTGTTTGAGTTTGTTTTCTTTCTTTCTTTTTTTTTTAAATGAAATCCTTTAAAAACCACACACAAATACACAACACAAACACTCAACTGAAAGGCAAAAAAAAATAAAATTAAAAATTCAAAAAAAAAAAGGAGAAACAGAAGGAAGGAACTTTCACCTGGACACTCTTTATCCAGCCAACTGTAGGCCGAGGAGTGGGTTAATACCATTCAGCAATACACATTGAAGGTTGAATTATAAACTCCATTTGTATTTCACAATGGAACACAAACCCTTGTGACTAAATTTTTTTACTTGAAACTAAAATCCATGATGAGAAGTAGCACAACCTAGAGAAACTTTATGTCTGCTTAAACATTTACACTATGTTCCTGCCTTGAGACAGAGGAAGAGAGAGAGGACAATATACTGTAATATATTATTTCAGAGAGGAGTTTTGTATAAAACCTATTAATAATCACTAGACCTGTGAAAAACTGAGAGCAAACATCTTGGTACAAATCCCTAACATCTATTATTGTACTTTCACACCATCCTATAGAGAACGCAAAAAATATATATATGTAATAGGGGACAAAGACACTTTCACAAGGAATTTGTGAAGACTTATGATTGAAAGCATATGGGACCTTTCTGGCTGGTAGAGAATTCTGCAGGATGACAACAAACAGCAGAAGATTTTATTTCAGTTTACTTCGTTTGATTCAAAATTTTTGGGAACCTCCAAAATAAGAAGAGACATATCATATGACACAGAAAGCTGCTGGGGGAATAAGGGCATCAGAATATTCCCTCTCAGTCCTCCTGTTTTCAGGCAGATGGTAACAATTCTCACTTTGCAGACTGTCAGGATTTTTTCTTCACCTAAATGTTTTGCCTATCTTCAACTGCTTCAGACTGAAATTAAGCGTGGGTGGTGCCTTTACTGTATTACTATTGTTCAATGACAGTCTTGTTCTTCAAAGTGACCCCTCTGTTCCTTTAAGCTATTTCCTCATGTTTTGCTAAGGATGACAAGGGTTCTGCCCTGCTCAGCCTCCTCTGTTTGTCCCGAAGGGAAACTGGACTACATCTCCATGCAGTGGTTGCACAGTCAAGACTATTTAGTTATCCCCTTCATTTTCCCAATTTAAACTTTTCCCCTCTAGTCTCTCATTTTGTATTTGCTTTTAGCCATGGCAATTCTTTGTAGTTCAACTAAGTGTTATATGGTATATTGTCTCTATCGTTTGGCTTTTTATAGTGGCGTTCCCTCTTGGTGGACTATTTGGTGGAAGAGGCTGATGGTCTTGCCTCAAATGTCAAAGAGATCTGGGTTTAAACTAAACAAACAAACTAAACAAACATAGTCTTTGTGGTTCTGATGATCAGGATGCCTTATTCATACGAGCAAAACCACTCTTGAATTGGGCACTGGTAGTAAACTCACAGTCCTGGGCCTGTAAAAGCTTTGACACATCTACAAGAGACACGCAGGGTTGGGATGGGATGGCAGGCAATGCATTCAGTCTTTCACTTCAATTCCTGCCCTTCCCCCCAAACGAGTCATTTGGCTAAATCCTAACTAGCTGTCTTACTACAGTTGCATTCTCACCAGCTGTCAATTCTTCGGGAGATTAGTTTTGGAAGAGCATGCAGGGAGGAGAGAGAACTGGTGTGTTGTAAGAAGAATTGGAAGTGGCATTTCTTACTGTACTCAACTGACTGTCAGTGCTGCTTCTTAGTCAAGGATGCAAGGGCTAACAATTTGAAATCTGGTTAAACTGAGATACCATTTTTTTAGCTATATCAAGATTGATTTGCATCCTGAGAGCACCGGTATCTCTCCATAAGTGTGCTGCTAAATTTTCTGATCCTATGTTTTAAGACTATCAGAAGTGGACAAAGCCCACAAGACAAATACTTTGCACACAACCCAGATTCTCCACTATCTTACTTTTGTTCCTTTAATCTTTATTGCCTTCACAACTGGCTGACTTAATTTGACCCCTTATGGAATGTTGCTGTTAATCCATATGCTTTAGATACACATTACAGCTGCACTCTAATTCACACAGGTTTCGTGTAACTTGAGCATATTTTATGTGGAAATATTTTAGTAACTGTATGTTCTGTAAGTAAACCCGTGTTAATACTTGTTAACTACAGAGTTTATGATACCAATAATACTTCCTACAATAAAATGTTTGTTTGTTTTTTAAGAATGTTTATTTGTAAACATATGTATTCACTATATTAATATGAATTTCTTACCTGGCAATAAAACTGATTCTAAGTGAATCCAACCTGCTGGCTCATTACTAAAATTGTATGATTGGGCCAATTTTTTAGTATTAACAGAGCTTCTGTGTCCAGAGCTAGCCATTTTAAACAGTAGAAAAATCTCATTTTCAATATACATCTTTATGGGTGCCAGGAAATCATTCATAAAAGTCTTGTTTCTGGTTACAAAAGCATTTCCCTGCCTCAGGTACAATGACAGAAACAACCCTAATCTGCTGAGGGCTCAGGAGAGACGTACAGAGTGTGGTCAAAGTGCCAGGAAAGTTATGGGCAGCCCTGTGACCCTCAGGGAAAGCTGGGGAGCCAAGTGGAACACCAGCCCAACCTACAGCTCACTGTTCCAGCTCACTGTTCCAGCTCCACCACCAACCCCTCTAATGCATGTTGTGTCTATCAGCAAATTCCTGACTGGAATCACAGGTGGCAAGAAGGACAACTGCTTCACTAGGACAAGTGATTCTGCATAGGCTCTCATTCTTCCAGACACATGAGAAAAAATGCCCCCAAAACCCCTCTTGAAACTGATTTTGTGTTTCTGTATGGTTTTTTCTCTTCTGTTTGCCTGACCCTTCTGTCATCACAAGCAAGAACTGCACTGGGCTCCCATAAGCATTTCTTTCATAAGGCTCTTTAATATTATCACAGATGCACTGCACTGCAAACACCGACGTGCACTGTCAAGAAAAGATATGTTCCATATACAGAGCTGTGGAGTCTAAAAGTCTAAAGGCTGCCTGGTTTAGAGCCCTTTCCCCTGGAAATACCTGTTTTTGTGACTAAATCTCAGCTTCCAAGAACAGAGGATGTGGTGACATATAAACAGAGGATCAGGTCTCATGAGTTTTCATAGTACAAGTTGTCTCCATGACTCAAATTTTAGATTTTTAATAGATCTAGGAAAAGATTTATGCTTTGCGCTGTTCTTATAAAATGGCTCTTGAATTTTGGGTACTAAATAAATAACTCTAGTCCACAAGTCCCTTTTGCACACAATCCTTTGCACGTTATTTAATCCTGGTCTCAAAACTTGAATACATGAAGGACTTCCAGTGATGAATATAGTCTTCACTGTAATTATATCATCTTTCTATTTGGTATAGATAATTTTATTTTCCTAAAAACAGTTAGGACAGGAAACATTATTGTATTAAACCATATAATCTCATATATCCACTGCTGAAAATGTGATAATGGGACATGTTCCACATTACGAAAAAGTGAACATTGTTATTTCTATGAATGGGAAAGTCATACAGCTCCAATTTGAAAAGTGTCTGTAAAAACAATTCTTGGAACTCATGCTTCATGCTTTGGAGATTTCCAGACTCAAATTTTACTCAGCCTGCAAGTAAGATGTGTCCTTATACCTGCCAACTTAATCTGGAATATGAGCATTAAACCAGGCCTTTCCTCTCCATCCAGCTGCAGTAATCAAAGTCAGGACCAAATTAGGGTACCAGTTATATCCCATATATCTGCACAAAAGCTGCTGTCAGACATAGGAAGCTGATGGATGTAGTGAACATTTCTGCAGGAGATGCACCATGAAGAATGTGACACACCTCATTCAGCTGCACTGGCCCTATCATGTCAGGAGAGCAAAAAACAGATGCACTTGTCGCCAATGACAACACTTTGACACTGGAAGAAAATAAATCCTGATTCTAGTTCTGGGCAGTCTTCCTATGTCAGAATCTGCCAATGAACAATTCCTGAACAGGCCAGGGCTCCCTGGATAGGACCTTCTCACCCCATGACTGCTCTTCCAACAAAATGATGATGTTGTTTCAAGAGCAAGGTGTTCTCTCTTGAGTTTCTTTTCATTTTTCACCTTCAGAGCTTAGGGTCCCTTTCTGGGAAGAGGAGCTATAATTCAGACTTACCTGAGGCTGAGACAGATTTAAAACCAAATCTATTACTGCTACTCTCATTTTACATAATAGGAAGAATGAGATATTACTTGTACCTAAGTGCATGAAGCAGTGCTGTACTAAGTCTGGTCCCTCACAGATGTATGAAGAGGCTCTGTATCTCTCTTTCTCTGCAGGTAACTTGAGGCCAATTTTGCATCTCAAAATAATTTTGCAAAAGGCTTTTTTTTTTATCATAAGTAAAGCTAAAATATTTGTCTATCCAGGGCTTTAACAATACACTCACACTGTTACACACATAGTTGCACCTTGTCTGTTTAAGTCAACAGCAGCTGTCTTCAATTTGCAAATTTACTGGCCTTTAAATTGTAAGAAAGTTTTCTGCTTGTTAATAGAGGTTGATGTTGTGCCGGCAGAATTCATCTTCTGAACCTGCACACCAAGCCTTGTGTGCATTCCTCATTATACATAAGACTGAGAGAACAATAGGTTATTAAAACTGATGATTTCAAATCAAGAGAGAATATCAGGCAGTGCTGCTGATGTTTAATCTGAGGTTCAGCTACAAACTAGAAGTGAAAAAGAGTAATAATCACAAGTCTTGTCAGCATTATTTTATCAAGGAAACAAGTCCTCCCAAGCAGCAGGTGTGTCAGTGGAGCCACTAATTCTCCCTGAGCAGAAGCAGCTTCTTCTTTTTACTGTATGCAGCTGTTGGCCTCATTTTCACACTCTGGTATTTGGGCTTACAATAACATTTTGATCACAGTATTTATTATTTGAGAAACTTTGGCCAATTTTAGTGAATATATTCCCTGAAGTAATTGGTCCCCTGGGTAAAGAGCACTTACTATTTTTTTAAGAAACAGAAACATCAGAAAAACTTGTCAGAGGAGTAGGAACTAGATGATCTTTAAGGTCCCTTCTAACCCAAACCATTCTATGATCCTATGATTAGTTGTGCTTTTTTTCCCTGCCACAGGTGAAAAGAAACTAGGCTTTGCTTTGTCCTTTGGGGTAAGGAGAGAGCTCAAGGATAGCTGCTTTTCTGTCTCTTTTCAAGACAGTGTTATAATTCAGCAGGGGTTTTTCATACACACTCTGCAGGAGACTGCACTGACTACTGAGCACAGAGATTACCTGTTGACTCCCTCATATACCAGGAATGAAAAAAATCATGCAATCAAAAGACAGAAAGGTAGACTGGTCTACTGTGGCATCAGTACTGCTTTGCCATATGCCATGATTCGGTGGCTACTTTCCACTTTGAAGAGGTCACGAGAACTGCCTGGTATTTCCATAAAAACTGATGTTCTCCAGTGAACTCCTACAGTGTTCTTGGTCAGCCCTTCACACCCAGCCCTCACTTGGGCTCTCACCTTCCATACCAATGCAGTAATCTTAGGGAAAATCCCCTCTCTGCATACACATGTGTACACACACACACACATTTTACATGAGTCACTTGAGCTTTGGAGCCTGACTCCTTAAAACATTTGTGTTTGCAACACCATCAAAGGGCAAGACTGATTTGGAATATCCACCTAACTGCCTTGGTACATTTTAGGGGCCTTACATCAGTTTTGAAGATAGGATCTATATCCTTAATTTGCTTTACTGCTTTTGAAAATAAAATACTAAAGAATGTGACATTCTAAAGAAGATACAGTCTAAACTTCAGGGATGAAAAGTGTCCTTTAAGGCTGTAATATATTTTACCATTACTGCTTGGGGCATGATAATACTAAGCATGATAGAGAGCAACTTGGCAGGATTCATTAAAGCAGAGACGGCATGTATGTCCTGTTATGCACAAGACTCTGCACAAGTCTGCCTATGCAGAGAAAACTGTTCTGGTTTTTACTAACAGTAATTTATGAGTTTGTGGCTGGTTTGTTGGGGGTTTTTTCCTGTTCTAAGAGATGAATCTAAAAAGAACAAGGCTAAGAGTGTTCCTAAGAAAGGTGCCCTGTTGAACACAGCAAGTGGCACAACACTGCACAACATGACTAACAGCAAAGGCCCTGCTCCTGCACTGCTGGGTTAGTGGCACACTTGTCAGCGTGGGGAGGCCCAAAACCCCCAGACAACACACATTCACTCTTTGATATGCAGAACTTTTAGACTCTACTACAAATGATTTTTCTTCATCTGCCACCAGCTAGATGGTATAGAAGAGGAAATGCAGCAGATACACCACAGGATTGCACAGATCTTCTAGACTGAGTCACAGCTGAGCCTGCAGTTCAACAAAATAATGGCTGCAACACTGCCTTGTAGCAAAACACAATTATCCTGCCAGCATCTCATTCACCTGGTTGTCTCGGGACTCTGACACAGCTCATGGTGAGCAGGGAAGACTCCACTCAGGCTGTTGCTTTGCCTCAATGTGCACATTCAAAGTACTTGTGGAAGGCAGGTGTTCCAGCCATCAGGATACTCGTCTGCACACAGTCAAAGTGCAGCTGTAAATCTTATCACTTTCTACAAACAGCAGCAAAATAAATTTAATTTTGAGGCCCAGTTCCAATTCCCTTGTGATTTGCTGCCTAGTTTATTCAAAACTCCTGTCTTAGACACTCTTTAGCTTCTTTGACTTTTATGTAATATATAGCTGCTTAGCTATTAAGATATTTTTCATGTTTCCACACAAAATGAGTGTCACACTAAATACTGGTCTCCTCAGGCTGTTACTTCACTGTATACAATGTATTCTATTATTAATTGATAATTTTATTAGATGAAATACACAGCAGTATTGGAGGAGTATTAGCAGAAAATGCCTCCCAGATTTGCTGATAATCACAGTTCAGTTATCTTTAGGGTTGCACTTTGCTGACAGGTTAGCTTTTCACTTTCTGAGAAGCTTCTATATACCCTACAAAAGCTATGCTGCCATTTTAAACACATTTCTTTTTATAATAGGAAGAGAATACACATATATTTGCACAAACATTGTGTTTATATGGACTTTGAGTGAATAGGTAGAAGAGAGGAGATGCTGCACTTCAGTAAAGGGATAGCATCGAGTGTTTTAACAGCTCAAATCCCATTCCCCATAGCTATAATATTACAGCCACAACCACTGTATAATACTTTCTCATACAAGAATACTACAGATGTTGAAGTGTAGCCAATGCATTTAATCAGCTTCAGGGAAAGATGAAGCTGACTTTCCAATAATGATTTCCAGTGTGTTCTGTTACATTTGTTCACTCTCCAACAGTGGCCTTTGAGGGTGGGTCACTGTTTCAGAAGAAGATGAACTACAAAACTGCACAGCTATTCTATGTAAAATATTATAGTTATCAATAGCCTCAAAAACTCTTTTGCATTGTGTCATCTGAAAATGAGAGGAATATGTATGGCATCTCATATACATACATATATGAGAAAAGAAGAAACAAACCAAGAGACAAACATGGGCAGGACAGCCTGGTGTGCAACACCTCCTGTGAACAGTCAGCATTGCAGAACACTCACCAGAGAGCAGATTACCAACATTAACAAGCAAGCTTGCATTAATATGTTTAAGCAGACAGAGGACATTAAGATGTAATGTTTTTTCCTTTCTCCTCTGCACTGCTTTTGGTGTTTGGTTGGTTGTTTCTGTTTGGCTGGTAGATTTTGGGTTTGTTAACATCAGAATGGCCATATTCCTGTCCACAGACAGAGAACAGAGGAAAAACCAGATTATCAAAAATATCCACTAGATCAAGAGAAAGGTTACAATACTTCAAAAGTGACTAGGCTGCAATAAGAAAAAACATATAGACTTGATAGCCTCTTAATAACTGGAGAAATTTTACACCATCTGCTAATTTCCCCTCTGTCAGCTGCACAAGGGAACCACATGAGAGACACCATAATAAACAGAGGTATTTTTTCTCTCTTGGAGATCATAAGTCTCCAGAACCTGTGGCATATATGTTCACTTACACCCAAGCTGTTAATATATATGAGTGAGAAGAGAACCAGTATTTTTATCAATGTGGAATAGCAGCTGAGACAGACAACACAACCTCCGCAGAGGGACGTATCCATATGTTACACAATAACGAATGCCAGGAAAATAATAGTGTTGGGCCTTTTCTTGGAAAACTCTGTTCAAAGGCACTTCAACTAGAGGTTAAAAAAACTATTGTCCATAAAGACTCTGCAAAAACTGACATAGCATGAGATCTTAGAAAAACCCAAACCACAAAGCATTTGGAAAGTGTGTGCTCTACTTTAAGTCCCAGACCTGTTTCTATTATCCAGTTGGGATATACACTTCCTCCTGTCAAAGCCCTGCTATGCATATCCTATACTTCTTGATCTTTTCTCTTGCCTAGTAAAGGTTTTTGATTTTGCTGCCAATGCAACCCCTGATGGGAATAAAAGGCATCTTATCTCCTAGCATACGATTCCATATCATGTTTTCTCCTATTTTCAAGCTGTACAATCTCTCGAGCTGCATGAAATGCCTGTTTCCTTTCACGTACACACAGAATCCTAATTCCTCCTTATATATTCCTGTATGTAAGGCTTGAAGCTGTGATAGGGAAAGGAGCCTCTGCTCTCATCTGTTTTCATCTCATTCTTTCAGCAACAGGAGGAAGAATTGCCAGAAAGCTGTTTTATAGGTTCTGATCCAAAACTTCAGGCTGACTGGAATGCCAGCAGGGAAGGCACTTCTGGTGCTTTGTTGGTAAGCAGAGAAAATTTCTTCTGAGCATCCTGATAGAGGTGCAGATACCTGTCCCTTAATTCGCCCACTGACATCTTAAAAGTCAACTTCTCATTTCTAATGACAAGGTCTCCAATCCAAAAGATGGCAAGTAGTTGATATCATATACTTTATCAAGATTCCTGATTCTGACTTCTGTCATTTTCATAATAAATTAGGGACATGTGGGTTAAATTAGCCTACTGTAAAGTATGACCACAATGGAAAAACATAGTTATTACTAAGTCTCTAATAAGCCACAAAGAGGAATCAAGCAACATTCTTCAAAGGTTTACTTTAAACTATCAAAATGAATGTGTATTTCATTGTCTATGTCATTAAGGAAAAGCATTAAATTTACAAATAACTCCTATCAGCTTAAAAAAAGGAAAGCAGTACAGGAATGAAGAAGTGTTCACCACATAGCATGGTGGTATGAACTAAACAGAATGGAGTGCTCAGGACTATTGCACAGTATCATACACACAGTTATTATATATTAAACATAGAAATAAGAGCATAGACATACAAGTTTCAGAAAAATAGCTCTGGCAGTGGAGCTACAGAACACAGGGCTTGGAATTATAACACTATACAAAACTGACTGAGTCAAGAAATTCAGACAGATCAAATAGTAAAATCACATAAGGTAATCTTCCCACTTTGCTCAAATGTAATAAAGCCTCAGTTGGAATACTGTGCCAAGCCTTGGCCATCATGTTTCCAGAGATACAAGGATCAGTTGAGAGTACCAGGGAAGAAAAAAAATCAGTAAGCTTATTGTAATTAGTTATTACTTAACCAATCAGTATGAATAAGCAAAGGTGTAGAAAAAACAATCTGTAAGGAAAACAATGAAAAAACTACAGTTGTTTATGCAAAAAAAAGATAACTGAAAAGAGAGATTACGTACAGATTGCATATTTTGTAACAGACTCACTGAGAAGAAGATAAAACAGCTCATGTCTAGAATTCTGAAGGAATGAGGTCTCTCCTCCCTGGAGAAGGAAATCTCATTGTATTATTCCAATACTTTAAAGGGTGGCTAAAAGGAGATGGATGCTCTATTTTCACAAGGAGCCACATGGAGAAGACAAGGTGCAGCAGGGTGCAAGTGGCACAGGGAGAGGTTTCATTTCAATAAAAGAAATAGTATTTTTACAGTGAGAACAATCAGTCACTGTAACAGCCTTGCCAGGGATGGGCAGAGTCCCCACCACTGGATTTTGAACACTTGAGTGACCAGGGTGATGGATCATGTTATCTAGGCTCCATTGCCCATGAAAGGCTGGACCAGATGGCCTTTCAAAGTCTGTTCCAGCCTGGGTTATTCTGCGAGTCTTCAGCTTCTCTGCTTATTCCACTGGCAGTGCAGGTAAGGAGTGACATATACAAACATTGGGGTTGACACTGGTCCCTTGATACTTAAAAGACACAGAGAATTCTTTTTTTTAAGAAGAGGATGTGTTCAGTAACTGACAACAAATCATGTTTAGATCACATTATTATATCTACATAAAGAGTTGCTGAAAAGAGGAAAATAATATACACCGCCAGAGACAAGAAAAACTCTTGTTGGTGTAAGTGCAATTTAGTCAAATATTAGAAGAAAATCCCTTTGAATGGCATGGAATGACAAGCAATGAAATGCATTATATACAGAGGCTGCGGAGTTTCCACTGCTAAATGATTTTAAAGAAACATTGAACTGATTCTGTCAAGAATGATTAGATACTGTTGAACCCTTCTTGAAGAAAGATGGACCATTCAAAGGCCATTAGAGCTCTTCTATTATTTTCTCTTCAAGGCCTAAAGCAAAGATGGGGCAGAAAGTCTATTCCCCTAGGAATGAGTTTTTTTCTCACGCTTCTTTTATCAGTTAGCAGCAGATGAAAACTGCAACTAGTAGCATAAAGGTATTAGATGTTTCCCCAAAATTCAGTGTTGTTACATTGCAATTGCAAATCAGTGCATAATGTTGCCTGGACAGATTTACACAGCAGCTAAAAGCACATACATTCAGACACATTACAGACTGTCTGGGAACAAAGGATCCTGAGGCACAAACTATTTGAACTGTCTTATTCTACATTACCAATATCAACTTCATTCATACATTTAACAGTAGCTCTTTCATTCTATGGCATTACCTGGCAGCCAGCCACAGTCTTTAAAAGGTCAAAATCCTGCTCTCCAATATAACATCCCACACAGATGACGTGATCTCAGAGGTAAGGAAAGAACCTGCCTCTACAAGTCAGCCTAGAGCTACCATTTGAATAAATCATGACTCTGAATTCCATGAAAGCATTTGAAGGGGCAGAAGAGTATAGAAGAGGCAGGAAAGGCTTTGAACCAAAAAGTAGGACTGGGCTTCCAAAAAAACACAGGCTTAATTTTCCGGTCTGAAAAGGACTCCTTCCGTCATTTAGGATGACTCAGCTCATTTTTTGTGGTATTAGTTCAGTTAAAAAATGGGGATATAAATAACCTATCTGTAATTTGACTGTCAATTCCCAGAGACAAATAGTTCCCACACTATTAAAGACAGAAACGTAAGGAAAGGACTATGTTCCCAGCTGAGTTCCTAGACAAAGTCCAAGTAGTCCTGGGAAGCATGCACAGGGTTAAAGCTCCAAACAGATAAATTCACTGAGAATTTAGGCAATGATGTCACTGTGACCAAAAGTTGGCCTTAAGACAAATAAATGGGCTTTCACTATTCCCTGCAGGCATTTGCTGTCCCTTGGCACCAAGATGAAATCATAATGCTTTGTAATTACAGATAAAAGGGATTTGATATGAGAGCTCTCCAAATGAGCCAAACATCCTGGAAAGTGAAAAAAAAAACCACAACAAAAACCAGCAACTTGCTTGCATGCTCATTCTCCGGACTTGAGAAAAACCATCAAGACAATTTTCTTATTATTAGCAGCTGTTCAGAAATCAGTACTAGATTCATTAGTTAAATCAGTGGGCTTTCCCAGAAAAAAAGAAAACTACAGAAAGAGGAGGGTTTGAGAATAAATTAGTCAGACCGCAACAATGTCACAACCATGACAATCTACAGCTCTGGCACGCAGAAATTACACAAAAGCAAATGCCACAAACTAAAGATATATTCCAAGCATAAATGAATAACTTAAAGCATAACCAGCCATTCTTTTGACAGCACACAGGATGGACTCTACTCAAGCAAAGACTCCTCTGAGAAAGATTACAGGGATGCAACAGAACAAAATAAGGAAACCTTATGCACTGCTATGTCTGTAATTTAAATACGGCTCTAAATTACAGCTGAGGCAATGTTGCCATCATCCTACAAAGGATAAGGTGAAATAAGGATGAAGGTCGCCTTTAATTATGTTTTCATTTGCACACTTTACCTGTAGATGAGGTTTTTGTGATTTTCTCTCACCATGCCTTAGTTTTCTATAAGTGACTGTGCACCTTGTGTGCACTTTGCAGCTTTGCAAGCAACAGCAGAGTACACGTGATTGGATAAAACATGATCTCCAGCTTTAATGGCAGGTTGCAATGAAGACAGATATTTCATAAATGTCTAGAAAGATGGATAGCAAGTCAAACAGAACTAAAAACAAATAGACAGTATCAATCTACATAATATCATTCCCTGTCAAGAAATGGGCTATCTTAAATGTGTGTAAACAGCAATATTATTCATGGTTAAACCACAATGTAATTGCTTGCTGGATTTGAATGATAGAAATGAAGACAAAAAGAGAAGATAAAAGAAGTATCTGAAGTTAGAGACCAAAAACCCTAAAATAATCAAGTCAGATACACTTCCTTTTATTATGTGTGAATATGAACGATTAGTAAAGCAAGATATTTGTAACAGTAACCAGAGTGAAGTACAATGCAGAAAGAAAAGTGTTTTCCAATTCTATTCTGCCAATGTGTCTCAGTCTTGACACCCAGACATTACTGCCAGTGGAACCCTAAGCCTCTTTTAAAGAGTCTTGAAATTGCTTCAAACTGTGTCAGAAAAACTGGTGATTTTTATGAAGATAAATGATTGCAGAACCCTCAAAAACCCATATCCCTTTGTGCTGAGGGAAATCCAATACCCAGGTCACTGGTGCTAAGAGGCATCAACCAGGCCTGCCACATCTTCAGCATGTGATTATTAACTGAAAACTGTAACAAGGAACAGAAGGGAATTTAATCTGCCATTGTCAGTGTGTTGCTGTGATTTGGAGCAAACCCAAGTGAGCAGCAATGTTCAACGTGTAATTCCCTGGTGGAAAACTAGAGCAAGAGGATTATGCCTAAACCCTTCCAAAAATCAACTGCTGAAAATGCAAAAAGACCAATATGTAAAGTGATCCACCTGAACTGCATTCCTGTGTCATACTGGGACCTCATCCACCACCCTTTCAAGGCAGGCAGAAACCAGTACAGAAAGAGTCAGGAGAACCTGACAATAGAAGATTTGGCCTGAAGGGCTTGAAATGAGAAGACAACCCCTGCTCTGGCAGCCAGTACAGACAGGATGGGAGGACTGACATGGAAAAACCAATGGAGCAGCCCAGACTGGATGTAGCAAACTGCTATCAATGAAAACAAACAAGTTTGTCCTCCTCCATGTCGGCACCTCTGTATGGAACACACGGGGCTTGGCTGTGTCTGGGCCAACCCAGGCTCTGTTCCCCTGCTGGCCCTGAGGACAATGTTAATAACCAAGTACAGCAGGCCATGACTAAGGCACAGGAGCAGGAAAAGTTTTGCTCCTGCCCAAGAAAACCATTTTGCAGTTTGCAGCAGCAGACACAGAACAGTGGATGTATTGGCTTTCTTGCCAGTCCACACCACAGCTAAATTTCTACAGAGACTGAGCTGGACACAGTTTTCCCTCTACTCTCCCACCTCCTCCACTGGAGAAAGAAATGAATTAAGGTTTTTAAAAAAGGCACATTCTGACATTTGCTTAATGAAACATGATTACTTTTGATTCAATATGTTAGAAAACTTAAATAATTTTGAAATAGTTCTGTTCCAGGCATTCTGTGATTTAAACTTTTAAAGTATTTTAATTAAAATTTTCTAAATTTAATTAAATGAAACGTTATCATATGGAAAAATTGGATGTTCATTTCTCTGTGTAACTGAGAATGATGAATCTCAAAATTTAAAAAAACCCAAGTTGAAAAATTATTCTTAAATGGCATTTCCCCATGAAAGTTTTGTTTTGACATCTAGGCAACATTTCAGTATAATTTTTTCCTTGATAAATGTACAATTGACTTGAGGTCCTGACATAACAATATTAGTGTCTGAAACTGCCTCCATGTGGATCTTTGTACCTAAAACAAGGTACTCATTTCAGACAGAGTAAAAGCATCCCATATCCACCCAGCCTTCCTCCAATCATTTTGATATACAATCAAACTTTTGAAAAGAATCAAAGGATTCTAAAAGCTTTCATTTACAGTAAAATATATATTTGACTCAACCTAATATTTTACATTTCTACTTCTTTAACTCCAGTTGTACTTGCCTCCTTGTTTATTTATATGGAAAACTGTGGATTCATTCACACTGTTAGATGTCAACTGAAATGACATTTTGAATTATTCAAATCTAGACATGGCCTCCTTCTGTAATAACAAAAACACTCATTTAGAAGATTCTGAGACCCTGTTTCACAACAGGTTCAAATATCGTGAGGAAAAAGGAAGCCAAACACTTTTTATATCAATACTTGTAGGAAATGTTCAGTGTATTTCAGACTCTACACCTACAATTTTGATCACAGATTACTTGCATAGTGTCATCTTCCAAAAATATAAAAGCTACTTATAAATCCAACTACAACTGGATCTTAAAAACATCTAGGATCAGTAAAAGAAAGGAATTGACGCCAATCTTAATGAAAAGCATCATAATTTTGGCATTTCAATGCTTTCAAAACTTCCTGTGTTTAAAACAAATTTTACGGCAGATGGGATTCCCAAACTTAGTTTTCAAATGCTGAGGTTCATTTTAATTTTATTCACTCAAATGTTAAATCTTGGACAAACATTGTTAAAAAGATTAAATCAAATCAGGCAGAGAAATTTCAACAGAAACACCTGTGCCATCTAGAGCAGTAATGTTTGAATGAATACATCTAGAACAATATCTGTTATTAAAGCATTATAGGCAGCAAATGTTTAACCAAGGAGATAATCCTGAAGCAGTCCATCAGAAAGACAGGGTCAAGGGGAAAAATCACCTCAATAGGAAAATAAGAATAACACAGGATCCCCCTGACTCTGATCTCTTGCAATGGGTAGAATGGCTCAGAAGTAGGAGTAGGTTTGAGAACAGGTGAAACACACTGAACTTGTACTCTCCTGGCTTCCAGCAGTTTGCAGTTTAGGATCTTCTTAAGCCAAGTCTGACATCTTTTTGTTTAATAATTCTCATTGGATTATTTTTCTTTCATTATGTTCCCCAGTCACTTTTTAGACATTCAAATTTGTAGGACCCTCAATACCTGCAGAAAGACATTCTGTAACATTTTGTATTGTATGAAGAATAAGCTCATTTGCATCTTCCTCCTGCTAATTTTATTTTATGGCCTCTGTTATTTTGAAAGATATGTTGCATTTAGGCTGAAATGAAGTTGTGAACATAAGAGTAACTGCAAGAGAAACAAGTTTAAGGCTAAAGGTATTGCCAGTTCCATTGGATATCTTCCTCAACTTCACCATTACAAGCAGAGTTAAATGGCTCTCAGCAGAGGTTTTTTTTCCAAAGCAACACTGACACGAATAAAAGGAGAAATAACAATGTCCCAGTCAATGAAATCTAAGTTAATTAGCTTCTAAAGAGCTTCAGGATGTCAGACTTTAGGATAAATTTTATCCTTTTCCATTAAAAATAAAATCTTTGATGCCCTCATTTCCAAGGATCTCTGATGGGAAAGGGAGTTTGGCAGTAGTTCTACAGCTGTCAGCCAAGTCATCAGGCACAGAATGTTACTTTAATAAAGGATAAATGGCAACAGATTTAAAGTCAGCAGGTATGTAACCTAGGGACATAGAGGCATTAATTAAATCAGTAAAGGCAGGCAGAAGCTCAAGAGGGAAAACCTAAACAAGAATTTGGGAAGCACTGATAAGGCTTGATTTTCTCTCTGCACAGCTTGTGCCTCCAGCAATTCAGCCCCTAAGATGCAAAAAAGCTGTGAAATGAGCTACGAGAACATTCGTCAATCACTGGACAAGGTATCATGGTCAAAAGGTACTGCCAGGGCCTGCAGGAAAATAATGGAATGAATATATGATGTATGTTTATCAGTGACTAAGCAACTGCAGTTTTGATTATTGCAGCAAAGAGGCTTAAACAGAAGGGGGAGAGTGATAATGGATAAGTTAAGGATTATAATTCTTACTCTTTTCATTTCAAAGACTTTTTTTTTTTTGTTTCAACTGCATTTGCTAATTTGCATGTTATGGGAGACTTTGTGTAGTGTGGGGAGAAGGGTGCAAATTGTGCAAATTATTTATTCAAACTGTATTGGGTGGTGCTCTTTTTAAATCCAAATTCAGGGATTTGAAAGTTAGGCAGAGATACATACTTATCCCTGAAGATGCCTTTTCCTCCTTGAGGAAGATGCAATACAGAATGAGAAAATGGTAACTTAGAAGAAATCTGGTAGTTGTGTCTTTTATTAAATTGTCAGTAAAAACAAATCTGAAAAAATTCTTAAGAGCACACAAAGCCTGCATATATATTTTGTGTATATGCATATCTATAATGTATGCACTTTGTGTGGAAACTATTTGTTTTACCTGTGGAAATGAAATTTAAAATCCACCAAATAATAAAGTCTGAAGTCTTTGCTATTGGTCTGAGCAAGAATGACAAGTAAATGGGAATCAACTCCCATCTTCAGTCTATATAATACGTACCTTATCAGCTCAATTTGGAAGCAAATCAAACACATCAGTACTTATTCTCTCAATATCAATCTGTCACCTTACAATCATGTGAAGAAGTGTTTTCTGTGTGGTTAATCAATATGGAAGATTAATGCTGTCACCTCCTTAGGTCAAGTGAAATTAAGTTAAGATGATGGTTAAATGGAAGATAAGTGGTTGATGTTCAAATACAATCTACAAATTAAAAAATACTAGCCTAGAGCAGGAGTTTGTGTTTCTATCTCTACATATTTTTAATATATGAATGTAACAAATTGAAAGGACCTGGCTTCAAATCAGCTTACAGCAAAGCAAGAGCAATACAAAGATTATTTCACTATTTAAAAATGATGTGGAACAAAGAGAATATGGAATGCAGTGGTCTGGTAGTCAGAGAAATGTAACATGAGAGAAAAAGTAAATAGAGCATTATAACACAGCAGCTGAAAATGCAATTGGGTTTTCAAACCATTACTACATCAGGTTTGTTTAATTATCAGTAACTAATATGTAAGCAGTTTTTGAAACAATGGGTTTTGAACATTATTAGTGTACAGACCATGCCCTAACTGCATTCTTTGTGAAACTGAAGCCGGTCTAGAACCCTGTTTGAGAAAGGGCTCCTGTGCCCTAGTTTTTTGAAGAGGTGGAATAGGCTATAATGGGCAGATCAGCAATGGAAAGAGCCACCTCAGAGTGACTAATGCCATCACCTCAAAATACCAGAAACAAATGACAGATTTCCACAGGAAACCTTTTCTTAGATGTTTGCAGTTGTTCAAATGGCAGATACTTTCCATTTGCTCCTCCATATCTTAATGTGCAGCCAAAAGAGGAATTTTTCAGTGTGTTACTTTTCTACAAAGCCCTCAAACTGAGGGAGAAGTTCTATGCTTCAGTTATTTAATTTATTCATGAAATATTTTGCATTTCATAACTCCCCTCCCCTCCCCCCCAAAATAACCCCAAGCAAAATTAGCATAAAAAGTGGTGTTTGGGAAAGGTATTTTAAATTATTTGCACTGCACTGAAAACCTATCTGAATAATGAAATTCATTTAGTTAGGCTTTGATGCCAAGAGCCTAAAAGTTTTCTCACCAGTAGAAACCTTCTATTAGTGAAGAGTTTACCTAAAGAAATCTAGATCAAAACAATCTCAAATGCTAATTATGTTCTGCATATCAAGTTGCCCCACCTTCACAAGCACAAATAATGAATGGACAGACTTTTTAATAAACAACTCCTCTAACAGGAAATTAGAAATGTACATCCCTATTGAAGAGAAAATAACAGCAGAGCTCCTTTTTAATTCACTTCAGCAGTTTAGCCCCCATGGAAGGACAGATCAGTTACAGGAGACTCGTGCATCAGTAACAGAACTGATGTGCATAGGCACATAGTACAGATCTCTCCAGAGTCCAAGTTAGTGGAAACAAGATGTGACAAAATGGAAGAGCTGCAAATGAAAAAAACTGAAAACCTTGGTGAAAAGGCTCGGTACTCTTGCAGCAGACTAATCAATCACCTGGTAAGTAGGTGATCGACACACATGGGGATTCTCAGAGTGTAATAACAGGGAGATAAATTGTGTGATACAATTTTGCTAGTTCTGCTGCCACCAGTGCAAAGCAGCCATTCATTCTGGTGATGACAGTTATACCCTCTGGCCATCATCACTAATTAAATCGCTATCTTTCCTATTCCATTTTTTCCCTAGATATAGATGCGATCTAAGACAGAACAATATAAAGAAGGAACAGGAAACTAGATTTAGGTAGTAATTTTAAAAGCCAAGTGAGACTGTGTGAGATATTAACACACTCCCCCTTGGAAAACAAAGCATGCTTCTGACAGGAAGGCAGGTACAACAGTGTGCAAGGCCATGTGTGTACAGCCACAATGTCGTAATCAAACCCTTGTGCCTTTCACAGCTCCTAAAATTGCTAGAAAAATGCATACCACACATATAAAAGGGAATAGTTTAGGGACAACATGTTTATATTTTCTACAATGTGGTTACAGCACTGGTGGACAGTTTTGTCTCTAAAGTAGAGAGACACGGATTTGATGGGACAAGGAATTGGCTGGATGGTCTCACACAAAGAGTTGCAGACAAGAGTTCAAAGTCCAAGTGGAGAGCAGTGACAAGTAACATTCCTCAGGGGTCAGTACTGGGACTGGTGCAGTTTAACATCTTTCTTGGTGACACGGACAGTGGGACTCAGTGGAAGGTGTCCTTGCTCACGGCAGGGGTTGGAAAGAGATGATGTTTAAGGTATCTTCCAACCCAAACCATTCTGTCATTATGTCATTTCTCTGTGATCTTACTCATTTTTCTGACAGGTACTTCAGATTTCACCTCACTTCCTAGGCCAATGGCTCAGCACATCTTCGTGTCAGTGTCCAAGGGGGAGTCTGTCTATCATGAAGACACTCTGTTTGCTTCAGCCTCATGAGCCT
The DNA here is from genome assembly GCA_013390005.1 of Calyptomena viridis. Classification (NCBI taxonomy): domain Eukaryota; kingdom Metazoa; phylum Chordata; class Aves; order Passeriformes; family Eurylaimidae; genus Calyptomena; species Calyptomena viridis. The sequence continues at coordinate 335,687 of WEIV01026905.1, forward strand.
CATCAAGTACAATTAGTGAGGCTTAAGGGAAAGGTGGAGTCTTTGACTCCTGGAGCATTTTATAATGAGTCATTACCTTTTATAGCCTGTAATACTACTTGAGTTTTAATGCTGAGAGCTATCTTGCTGCCTACTCCTTTGTGGAGTGACCTCCATGCATTCTTACCATATTTTTCCTTTAAAAACAAAATAAAGAAAAACGAGCAAAAGCCCCTCACTCCACTAACATGCAAAATGCAGAAAATTAATATAAGGAAGCAAAGCTTTAAATTAAAAGTGGGAGACTGTAGATCACCAGTGCAAATGAAAAAGAGAAATAAAACATCCAGTTCTTAGGGAGTAATTTAATCCCACACTTCAATCACATTAACTAGCAACCTCATGTCCTGGCAGACTTTCTTGGGCTGGATCCTGAAGCCCACATTTAGCACAAGACACTTCTTCGAGCCTAAGCAAAGGGTGCAAGGCACGTTCTGATTGCAAATGCCTGTTGCTGTGCTGGGTGTCAAAAACGAGGACCTGAAAAATGGAAAACAAAAAAGTGTTCCTAGCACAACAGTCCTCTATCTGCAGCTCTTTGATCACTCACTTTTCCTTAGTAGTTCTCTAAATACTGACATATCCTTGGAGGAATTTTGCAGCTGAAGACATTACTGCCCCAAACTGTCAAGCTCAACCTTTTCATAGAGGTCACTCACAACAGCAGCTTAACAGGAGATGCCAACCTGTCAGCAGAGAAAGGAGAGATGTGCACACACGTCCTGCTCTGTCAACTCTTGCATGGGCACGTTAACCTGTGGCACGAAAGATGGTGATATAATGCCAGAAACTGCTGCAGCAACATTCATCAGAAGATGTCTATGTCCTGGACATGAGCCTTATGACAAAAGCCTTTTAGCTGTGGTACAGCAAGTCATTATACCTATGAGCAATCTGGTTGAAATGAGTGTGAATATATACATCCACACACATAAGAAAGTACTTCGTTAAGGACTTGGCTGAATTGGGTTTTAATACCTTACATACTGGTATTTATACAGCAATTAATTAAAAAAAAAAAGCTAGAACATACCAGCACAGCTCCTCTGGGAGACTGCATTAACTGAAACAATAGTGCAGTTGACACATGGTTTCTGTTTCTAACAAGGCATGCCAACCAAACCGAAAATAAAGGGATACAAGCCCTGATACTTCCGGATATAAATTAATCAGCCTCAGGACAGAATGCAGTATTATCCTGAGAGCTGAATACCCGATGGCTCACAACAGGTTTCTTGTACTTGATGACAACTATGGCCACAGAGGACACACATACAGCAGGTCTGACCTACTGTGGAAGCTCCTGCATTGTTTCTTTAAGGCATGTGCTTAATATATGTCTTCCCTTTTGGCTCCATAATTCCTATTAAATTGATTAATGCTGGGGAAGGTTCAGACTGGAAGACAGAAGGTTCGTCTACATGCAGCTACTAATAATCACCCTTTATTGACTTGGAACACCACTCCCTAGGACAGAAATGTAGACAAAAACAGAGCTCAGGAGCTGGCTAAAGAAATTCCTGAAATATTGGCAAAAACAAAGCAGGTGACCCTGGCACTGGCACAGGGGGGTATCCCATACTCAATTCCCATCTGCAAGGCAATACATTCCAGTACATCCAGGAGCGACTACAATACCAATAGCTCCTCAGACATCCATTTAGTATTTTTTATTACCCTGCAGTGACAGCAGCAATAATTAATTCTGAAAGAAATAATGCCTGAGGATCTGCAAAACTACATTGAGGTTTCATTGGTCCTCAGTATGCAAGTTATGATACATATCTATATAGGTACATATCTATGTATTTATTCAAAAAGATATCAATCTGCAATGCAAATTTCAGGAAATGCAGAACTGAAAGATAAATTAAAATGCACCTAAATTTACTCCCATCCTGAAAGAAGCAAAATGTAAACATATTATTAAAGGATAGATTAGCATGTCTAATTCCATGGAAATTAGAGTATAGATAAAAATTTAAAACTGTAATTAAAAGAATGAAGAGAGTGCATTAATAGGATGAATTATACACTCCAATGCAAAATGGTACATAAAATTGTGGGCCTGTTTTCAAAATTAGGAAATGACGAAAAAAATAGTCTATTCCTGGGAAAAGATTGGTAATAAGCAGTTAGAGTCATCATACAAAAACTGTTGATGGTTTCTAAAACTTGTTAGATATATTTTATTATTCACAGGTATGTAGAAGAAGGTTTTTCATTCTGTGTTTCACAAAAAGAATGAAAGGGAGTAGATTTTTTTGTTACAAATACTGTTGAATAGATTGGCAATTCTGTAGTTCTCTGGCTACAGATTAAAACTGCAGCTTTATATTACCCATTTTAGTCAAAGCGTTTCAGAGAATTTTCACTTCTAACTGTTAAAACAGTTTTCAGTTTCAAGTTAGAAGTACGGACATTCCCCTATTTCTTCACACAGTATTTTTTTGGCTGAATTTCAGTTTCGGTTTAGAGGATGATAGAATATTGTCGTGGCATAGAATAGTTTGGTTAAGAGCCATCTAAATCAATCTAAGGTGAATTAAAAAATACCAATGATAAAGGCTTTTTCTGTCTCTGATGCTGATGTAGAAGTGCACCTCCTGGAGAAGAATCATCAGCTATGGTCCTGAAATAATTAAATCTTTTTATTTTGAGAAGTCATGTATAAACTCATTTCCATGGTAACTTTGTTTGGCATTTCACAAAGCTCTAACCCTGGAATTTCTCTGCTGTACCCAATACACAGTGATAGTTTGCCTCTGAACTCACTGTCTACACAAATAGTTGCAAGAGCAGCAGTTGTATTTTGTGTGCAAGAGATACCAGAAGATTTATATCCTTTCTCTGCTTTGCAATCCTCTGCTTTCTCTACTGATTACTTTTAATCAAGATTTCACTTTTAGCTAAACTCAGACATGTATTCAAGTGATTCCCACAGTAATTGAACTCTGCAGTACAACAAAATTCCTTCTGTGTGTCAGGTCAGTTTTCTTCCTGCTGAGCAAAGAAAACAGATTCTGATCATTATCTAGTTAACTTTATTTAACTCCAGCTAAAAGAGCATCCTGCTCATATAGAAAGGTATATTCACAGCTATGTCTACAATTACAGTTTCAGGATCTCTTTTGAGAATCATTACAAAATATAAAAACATAAAAAAATGCACGTGTGCATGCACACCCAACCCACAGACAGGAGGGAGTGGGGAATAAAGCTATGGTTTCAAACACTGCAGCCAAAAAATTATTAACTTGCCCTGCTCAGAAAGCAGAACCCATTTAATTGTTTGAAAACTGTTTTATGGAGAAAAATGACTGCTTTACTGTGCAATGTACAAATACTGTGTTAGGTTTCTTTTTAACCCACTGAAGGGTTAACTTCTGGTAAATCTCTTACCGTTTATTAATTTGTTCCTAATAGATTTTTTCCTAGCAATAACAGCGTACAATGATGACTCAGAAAGATATTTCAAAGATAAAATACAGCTAGACCTCAATTTAGATGTCATAATCAGATCTCATCACCTAGAATCACAGTCCCTATTACTGTATGTGCACTGCTCTCCAAAGCATGTTATTTAAACTGTGATCTCCCAGGTACAACTTCTTCCAACACAATGTGGAAATGACTGGATTTCCGAGCCCCAAACCCACGTAATTGTTCTTAGGCATAAGACAGTTCTGGGTGAGGTGTCCTAACAACACAGGCACAGTTAATTCCTCAAGAAGCAGCTCGAGGTCAGAGAGGAGCTCGGAGTGCAGCAGCTCCCCCAGTCTGCTGTCTGTGCTGCCCTGGGTGCACAGGGGGACCAGTTGCACTTGGTGAAGCTCTAGGGATGATGACCTCAGCAGAGAAGCTTGCAGGATCAAAGCTGTGCCTTCAGGCCGAGCCCAAAGAACCCATTTCATGGATGACTTGAACCAAACTTTGATGCAGAAGTAAGTCATTAACTCAGCCTCCCTGTGGCACTTGTATTTGTAAGCCACCTCAGACAGACCATAGGATAATTCAGGCTGGGACCTCAAGAGATTATCTAGTCCAGCTTCCTGTTCCAAACTTCCTTCTGCTCTTTTTTATGAACCTGAGGACACAATTTTGCTCCGAGTTAAGGAAAAAGCAGTCCCCCCTGCCTTTTGAAGGAAAAAAACCAAAACCAAAATCCAACCCCAACACCTAAGGCAAAATAATACAGAGCATAAAGCATTAAAGGCATATTGGCTTTTCTGCTAGCAACAAAAATGCACACAAGAGTTAACATTAAAAATTAAAACGAAATAAATATGCTCTCAAATGAACTAATATACGTGGGTAAGGTAACATCTGCTACTTTGTTTATAACAAATGTGTCAAATATTAGATATGCCAGCATTCATGCACATGTTGTGATGGAAGTTGGAGAATTCACTTTATTTGCCCAGGAGAAAATGGAAGATTTTTTGTCATGGCAAAGTCAGACCTGAGAGAAAGGTAGAATTTTCTTCTTTAACAAAGAGACAGCCCATCCCATGACTGTTTCTAGCTGGTTACTACAGAAAAGGAGTTTTGATTGAAGTGATTTGGGAAGAAAAGAACAAAGTTTTTAAGTTCTGGCCTACTTTCTACCTCTAAACAAAATTCTAAGGAATGATTAGTAAACTGCACTAGGTCAGGATAATCCTGGGAGGTTATGTGACTCCACTGCTTCCTTTGTGTTTCTTTTCCCTTACCAGATAATGCTAATAGGGAAATCCCAGTATTTTCCAAGGCAGTCCAGACCTGCTCACAGAGAACGTGGGGGATATTCCCCCCTGCTTCACAAGCATCATCCATTCCTTACAGAAAGTCTTGGCAGTAATGATTTGTTAGTGCCCACCTTAGACAGTAAGAAAGAAGATTCTGCACCAAAGCTCATTTTCTTACAGTGGCAAGTGAGAATGTAAAGCCTAAACTCCCCTGAATGGAGTCACAAATTGATCTAATGCCCAGTTTCTTCTGTAACTATGTAAACTGCTCACAGACATTTATTTGCTGTAATGGATAACAAATCCTGAAAGCTTATTACATCCAGATTAAACATTTAACCAGAAGCTAGACTAATTCCTCCATTCTGTTTGTAAAGTTCGACAGTTCACGTTAACTAAAATGTACTTTTAATTTGCCTACAGCCCACAAAACAGAAAGTTGCTAAATAATAGAAGCCCAAAAACCTAACAGCCAATAAAACCCCCAAGATTTCCATCTGACTTTTGAGATAAATATATAAATACATATTTAATATCTTTTAAGATTAATCTTGTCTCGAGATTGTTAATGTGGAGTAATTTTTCTTTGTTTAAGCTGTTTTTGTACTAAATATTTCAGCTGTTGAGCCATGCTAAAACTTTGTTAAGTTTTTGTCTGTTTTAAACTATTGTCTCACTTTGGATAGACACAAAAACAACTCACTATAATAATCTATCATAATATTACATATGCTTATTACTGAAGCATTTTTCTATGAGGATTGAAATTGCTGTGCCTGTAGCATAACCACAGGTACTGACAGGCTATGACAACTTCCAGTGAAAGGCAAAGTTGCTCTTAGTGTTACCCAGCATGGGAACACCAACATCCTCATTTTCAAAAGCCATCCTGATGGTCCCCCAGAGCAGCAGTGTGTTGTGCTCACGGCCTGACCTGTGTGCTGGATGGACACCCAGAAAGGATCCAAACTCACCGCTCTGCACCGCAAACCCAACGGGCAGAACTTCACTCTCACACGGAGATGTCTCGTGACAGACCTCGTGACACATCAGAGGTACCAGTGTAGAACAGTTCTTCCTTGCACAAAGGCAGCCCAGGGCTGTGCCATGAGTGTCAAGGCCACTGTGAGTAAGGATCAGCTCTTGGGTGGCAGGAGGGCGAGAAGGTCACAGGCACTAAAAGCTATTGGAGAAGTTACATATACCCACCGTGCATATTATCTGGAAGAGGTGATTTTCACTCATCAAACCATATTCTCACTTCTTTGGAACTTGACCCTTCATCGCTTCACTGACAAGCTTTTCAAATTAATATTAAAAATGCCTACAAGCTCCCAGTCACTGATATTATGTTATACTTCAGCTCACTTTCTTCAGGGAATTTTGTAATCAGTAGTGTTTTCAGAACAAAGAATAGAATTTTTTTGACAAAATATACCTAAGGAAAGATTACCCGAATTATTTCAAATATGCTGACAGTACTAGCCTGCCCATACGTCTTCAGGTATGGAAACTACTTTGAAATTAAAATATGCTTTCTTGGTAAGGTTTAACTAAATATTTGTTATTTTTCAAGCTCTGTTTTGACACCAGAAGGTGATGAAAATAGTTCAGATGAAAAGTTATTTCCATTTACTAGTGTGTACATAATTTTATGTTCTTAATTGCTAATTAAAGTGGTTAAAACTGCATTAGACTTTTTTCCCCCTCATACTTCCCCTGCATTGTGCTTTTAATAATTAAGTCCACCAACTTTTTTTCCTTTTGACTTCAGGCTGACAGTCCAATTGTATGGAAAGAACACTATGTTCCTCTCCCCATCCTGCTAATTTCACAGAGTACCCTGTGAGTTGTTTACACCCTTGTGTACCAGTACATTCCTATTGTAAGAGCTTTTCTTCATTTGCCATTTCTGAGTATTTTCAGGTATGAACAAATCTTTCTTTTTAAATATTTGGTCTTGGTGGGTCTGCTCATTTCTGCTGATTTTTGTTCATGTTCACTGAAACTTCCCACAGAATCTCAGGAATGATCCTGACTTTAAATTGTTTAAATACATATATTAGACAGAGTATGATTTCTGAATGCTTTCACATATTCTTCCAATGTAGCAATTCCCCCTGCTCCCCCATTACAATTCAGTTTATTGGTAAGTATACATTTCTCTAGTTAAAATCACAGAATCAGCTAGGTTAGAAAAGACCTTTGAGATCACCAAGTCCAACCTAATGCTTGTCTCTTACATGTCACATATGAAGTCCTGACCCCACAGATCCCACTGATATATTTTGTGTAGGATTCTACAATCTACACATAATTCACCCATTCTGATTTATTAATTCTGAAATTTTTTAAATAGTCCAAACAGTATGCAGACACCACCATTCTTCTAATCTCCAAACATCTAATGAAAATGCAAGCAACATGAATTAAAAAACCCAAGTACTATGCTGTCTGTAAGAGAAAAGCTGTCATAATAGTAATTTATCACATATCTCCATGAATCTTATTAAATTATTTATGTTACTGTACACAGTAATCTAACATCAAATTGTACCCAAATAAATTAGTCCAGAAAGTTTGTTACAACAGAAGCATTTGCAGGCAGTACTTCCATTGCATTAAAAATAACTTTGAAAAAAAAAAATAGCATTGGATTTGTGTCCTTCATAGTAAAATAATCCAGCCTAGGGGGAACCAAAAAGCAACATAACTACAACTACAGTCACCCCTTTCCTTCCTGTGCTACCAAAGTCAGAGAGACCCCAAAACGCTCCTTTGTTGCTGAAGTAAATCAGAACTCTTTGCACTCTGATCCCTGCCTTCCAAGATCAGTGTACAAGATTTAAGAGACAAGGCTAAATTTCCCAACTATTAGAGTCTCCCAGGTTGCAGGTGGAATGGCTGTCCAGCTGTCACTTGCCATCTACTTCTGCACAACAAAGTGGAAATTCATTTCTGAAGTCTTTTTCAGCCCTACAGATCACATACAGACAGAGTTTGGTGCAGACTCATTTCAAACAAGAAACACAAAATGTCTCATACGTGCTTTGTGCAAACACTGCATTAATACTCAAGGAAAATACCAGAAAGTTACTCAAAAATTTAAATTAAATTGTTTAACATAAGCTATTTAAATGTTAAAATGCAATTGGGCAGCTGTGGATCAGCTATAAACTGTATTTTGAAAATACTATATCAGAATGAAAAGATAATTGCATACAATAAAAATAAGACAGGAAATAGTATTTTTTAATAGTTCTATGCTATAGTTTTAGAAATTATCCACTAATTCTCCTCCCTAACTTGAAAAGCAGAATATATCATTGAGAAAATTGTAGGAGTGACAGACTATGGCTTCAAAACAATTATCTAACTATAGATGTCAGTAGAGACTCTCATGATTATTATAAAACCATTCAAAAAGGCATTTTAATCTGATTCAGGAAAATACTCTGATATTCAGCATATCATTTCATAGGTACTGAATATTTAATGGTGATGTTTTTTCCAATGCTCTGCTGCATTTTCACTTGAAGACCTCAGAATACTAACACTAGCCCATATTTTAGGTGAATGTCTTTACCAATATCCCTTAGGCTTAGGTGATCTGCAGCTGGTTAGCTCAACATAAGTTTTGATTACTATATGGCAGAAACAAATTTGCTCTTTTATGTCAGGGCTCCTGTGTTATAATAGTTTTTAGACTCCCTTCCACCAATCATTTGAAAGGTTGAAAAATACCAAATCTCTGTCCTGAGTGTCCAAGTTCCTCTCTAATGAGTTATTTCATAAAATCTGGAGGGGACAAAAGGAGGTCAGTCGGGTTGATGCTGGAACGAATGATCCTTGAAGAGCTCTGAGGATACTTCCTACCAATGTAATCCACGTTGGACTGCAGTGAGGAATGCATCTGTTGAAGAGGCACTGCCTCAAGGATCACAGATGGCACCTGGCACAGTGACCACGGATTCAGCACAGACACCAAAGTTTACTCCATCAACACAACACTTGTGAAACATTAGGTAAAAACACAGGGGAAAAAATATGCGTAGAAGCACATCACAGATTCAACTGGCAGTCAAGCCTGGCAGAAGTCTATCACCTAGTGACAGCTTCCTTTTCTCTCAGCTGTTAGGATGATATAAAGAGAACCGAGCGAGACAAGTCCTGGGCTTCGTTACTGTTGGAAGGAAATGGTTCCCAAGAAAAAAATGTCAGAAACATTTTATAATTTCAGATAATTTGTGTCAACTATGTTAATTTTGATGCACTAAAAACCAAACTTGCTGATATAGATAAAAACCACTCAGTATTGGAGAGGGAGAATATTTACTGCAAGTGTAAATGAAAGGACTCAAATTTAACTGCTGCCTCTAAGTCAACCATTGGCAGGTTGGAGGGAGATTTGTCTGCTGTATCAGGACCATAAATGGCATGTTCTCCTTTGGGTTTGGTGTTTAGGTCCCTAAAACACAACCATCATGTGCTTGGTCTATCTTAGTCACTGGGTACTTGGGAGCACTGCAGATGTCAAAAGAAAATATCACTGACAGGAACATCAAAGGCAGCACATGAACGTCATTACTCCGAGGTAACAAACACAGTGGGAAACCTTAACTCAACTAGTGGGAATCAGAGCTGTGTAAAACACTGCAGAATGAATCACTCTTTTCTATCCTTTCTACTCTCTAAGAGAAAAACCCTTTTCTCTCTCTTCTTTCTAGTTTAGTTTCTCTTTTGTTTACTTCCACTTACTGATGCAGCTGAAAAGAAGCTCATAAGCCAGAGACTTAACCCCTTCACTGTAAAGGGTTTGCTAAGGTTAGTTTTTTGTTTCTAGTTTCCTATGTGAACAGTCAGCAAGCAATACCTTATGATAGGATATGTCCTTACAAGAGATCTAATGGCTTTTATAAACAGACATGCAGCTGCACGGTTTGGGCCTCATTAAAACTGTACAAGGACATTTAGATGGGCTACAATATGGAGAGCTTGAGATAGTTTTGAGTTTATTTCTGATATGAGATGGGTGAAACAAGTCAAGAAGAGGAAGAAATCACACAGAACATAGTGGGTTTGCTGTTCAATTGATGAAGAAGAAAAAAGAAAAAACATGTAACCATTGAAGCTCTTTTCTGTTCTTAGTCTTACAATGACTGCATTCACTGAACTCCAGTATGAAAAACTAGTATGAACTCTGATCTGCAAAACAGCAATGTAAACTTTCTGCAAGTGTAAAAACATGTAAGAGGTTTCCAAGAGATGCTTACAGTTCAGATAACCTCTGAAAACAAAGGGCTTTGGAAAATTTCTCAGAAGGAATTTCTCACTTATGAAAAGTGCAAACATTTTGCAAAATAAAAGTAAATAGGATCACTGTAAGATAACAGAGTCTACAAAAATTCAGATATTAATCAGTAGTTTGAGAAAATACTGGCTTAAAAAACAATGTCCCCACACATTTCATTACTCACAGCAACACTGTGAGGACACTTTGGAACTAATACTCAAAAACATGCATTTCCAGTTTGTGGTTCATTCTAAGTGAGAATTCAGTACATTGCAAATGATTTCAGTAGTAATTACCCACAAGTGCTCTAACTCCAACAACTCCTGCATGGAACAAGATGTCACAGTTGAAGAACTAAGTAAGAACTCGGATTTGAGTCCCTTAAAATAACACTTGTCAAAGCATGAAAGTTGTTCTGATAATAATTTACCTTGTTTCTCACTTAAATATCTTCCCTTGGTGTTTTCTAATAAAGACAGACATTGTAGTGACCTTAGCAAAGTTCCCTCAAGCAAGAGAAACACGAGCAGAGAAATCAGTTTAGTGCACGGGCAAATTCCTGAAGAGTGCCTGTGGAACCTTGCATCACAGACTTCATTCCATTTTTTTTCCTCTTCAACTTGTTAAGTACATGCCCTACAAATGCTGGAATACATTCAGGAAGAGAAAGGGAAAGAAGAAATGATGACAATGCAGAGGCAATGAGTCTCTGATTACCACATATAATAGGTAAGGGAAGGAGGCAAGGGTCAGGCAGACAAAATTGGAAGTAATTTAAAATTTACTACATTATAAAAAAAAAAAAATCTGAAAACCTATCTGATTAAATCAGAGCCCTCTAGCAAAGAAAACCTATGTTATAGCAGACATTAAAAGTATTTTTTTGTTATATTAATGCTCATACATCTGAAACAGAGAGTTCTCTGCATTTCTTGAGGATATAATTAAATTACAGATCTTTCCTTTAAATCTAAAACAGAAGTGTAAATTCAGTTCAGTTCCAATGAAGGAATCAAAACATTTTTAATTTTTATACTTCATTATCTTGATCTCTTAGCCTTGCCCTGAAGCATTGCCAAATATTCAGCCTTGGTAACAGAATTGTATTCTCCCTCTAAACTATGATAAAATTCATTAGCAAGCTTTGCACTTGGCATGAACACAAAAACTTCTACCGGTCATTTTCTCACAGTGCATAAAAATGCTTTCTGTCAGCTCATAGCACATTACTTCATGCCTTGTTCAACATGACCTTTGTCTGTAAAGACAATGAATGAACTACTTAAGTTTAACTAATGTGATTTCAGAAGTACATTGCATTTGTACTCCCCAAATATTGCACCCCACAAGAGTGTTCAGACTCACAACACTTGATGATCTTAGAAAAGCTAACTACTTTAAGTCTCTGAATTTGAAGGACATTGATTACACTGCATAAAACTACGTAGTTGGTTTCATTCAGAATTTAAATAGCTTATTTCATGTGTCTTAATTCACCTTGACTGTAATGTAGATCAAACCAAATTGAGACCAATTTAATTATGACCAAGGTTGCCTATACAAAGATTAAGCATTGTTTAAGCTCCTATGAAGAACTCAGTCCTTGCAGAGACATTCCTGCAGGATGTGCTTCCATCCTAGATGCTCCTCAGTGGCAAAGCCACTAAGAAATGGCCATGTCCCTCAGACATTTTTTCCCAAGCCAGTTGTATTTGTCTCTCACCCCACAGTTTGTCACAGACAGGGTTTTGAAATGATTCAAACTGAAAATAACTTTCTGGAGCAAAGTTGCCAAGAGCCATTTGTAACACCACCTCAGATCTGGCAGTTACAGCACAGCCAGACAAGCCAGGCTGCCCATTCACTGCATTTCCTTCTCTGTACTGACTGACTTTTTATGTTTCATGTTACCCCCTTCCCTCTGAAGGCAGCTTTCTCATTTCACTCAGCCCACCTATGCAATATATTTGGGAACAGAGAAAATGCCACCCTGTTGGGCTCACCTGTGTTTAACCACAACTACACCACAAGCTACTGTGCTAATCATTTAAGCTGTTTTAGTCCACATGAGCCATGGAAAAAGCATCCAGATTATGATGCTCTTGAAACATACCGAAATGTCTGAACAAAATCCCCCGTGGTCACTGTCAGCATTACNTTAGCACCAAACTCTGCAGAGGCACAAAAGTTGTTTACAGGCTGAATGTGAGCAGTCCCACTTTAAACAGGGAGGTGGAATGACCTTCAGAGGCCCTTTGCAACCCATACTGCTCTGCAATCCCACAAATAGCCACAACTGGTGGCAGTATGTAATTATAGATCAGAAAAGACATCTCTCAAAGAGGAAGTGCTCCAAGTTCATGATCATTGTGCTAATGCCAGTTCAAAACTTCAGGTAAAACACCACCCATGAATCTCTACCTGTAGCTGTATGTGCCCTTTTCCCCACGTTTGATTCTGCCACATTCCACTGGGGATGGTCCAGCGAACCAGGAGGCCTATTTTTTGGGCATGCAAAAGAATCCTTGTGACTTGTTACAGTTAACAGTGTCAAATACAGAATGCATAAATACAAAGGAAAAACATTCAATNATGCTCTTGAAACATACCGAAATGTCTGAACAAAATCCCCCGTGGTCACTGTCAGCATTACAATTCTTTGGTGCTTTCAAACCCACACAGCTGAGGACCATTTTACATATAAAGTAGTAACCACATTGTAACATGTAACTGCCAAAGATGCTTCAAAGGTCTGTTCAAACCCATTTTTCTTTGAACTGCCATGCCTGCTGAAGTATGTGCAAATTTCACAGAAGTGGTGTCTGATTTTAGGTCACAGCTTCTCGTGGAGGACAAAATATATAAAACACATCATGCTTGCCAGATTAAGGGCTCCTGACTAGAGCTGAAAGACTTGGCTCAAATGCAGATGGGAAATACAAATGCTAAGCTTTGATTTCTGTTGGAATAGGTACAGGGACTGATCTGCATTCATAGTAACCTCTTCAGTTTCATCTCACAATATTACTCTACTATGCAGGAGGATTCTGTAGTCTGTCTCATTGTGTTTTCATATTTGAAACCTGATTCAGAGCAGTGAGATTATGCTGATACTACTGGCCTATGTGGGATAAACTTCATGCATTTATGTTTTATATATTGGCCTTCACATCCAAGTCAAAGACGTGTTTTTCATACAAATTTGGAGGCAAGAGCAACTCTAGCAATACATGAACTCACGAATGCCCAAATGTTTATCCCACAGGTTTTTAGGCAACCAGACCATGCACAAAAGTACTTTATGGGAAGTTACAAGTTTGCATCAAGACCAAGTGTTTTCTTTAGGTGTAAATTAGCACCAAACTCTGCAGAGGCACAAAAGTTGTTTACAGGCTGAATGTGAGCAGTCCCACTTTAAACAGGGAGGTGGAATGACCTTCAGAGGCCCTTTGCAACCCATACTGCTCTGCAATCCCACAAATAGCCACAACTGGTGGCAGTATGTAATTATAGATCAGAAAAGACATCTCTCAAAGAGGAACTGCTCCAAGTTCATGATCATTGTGCTAATGCCAGTTCAAAACTTCAGGTAAAACACCACCCATGAATCTCTACCTGTAGCTGTATGTGCCCTTTTCCC
>WEIV01026905.1:363301-423911 GCA_013390005.1 Calyptomena viridis
ATAAGAGCATTGCAACTACCCAGTCAACAGAGGCAGAAAATGGGTAACTAGAGGAGAGTGACAGAACCAGCTTTTAGTGACACAGTGATAAAAAGGAGATAAAAGCCAGCAGAAAACACTGATGCAAACGAGTATTTGTAAACACCAGATAAAGCCAAGCTGAAGGCAGTAACTCAGGCTATAACATGGCTGATAAAGCAGCCTTGCAACATTCTAATCACCTACAGTCCCAGGATGCCTGTTTTTGTGAGGAGCAAATAACTCACTGTTTTGATAGAGCAGTAAATTTCATGCATAATTTTGAAGTGCTGAAATAAGATGCCTCCCTTAGGAAAGCAGACAGTTTCCAAGTAATTGAGAAATGGACAGTGGAAAAGGAATTACAATGCAGTTTGGACAGAACAATTCCCATATGGAGAGATTCCTGCAGAGCAGGATGTCCTTGTTATCAGACTCCTCTTGGTACCCAGAAGCAGCATCACTTCTATTATTTGCCTCCACACTGGTAATTCCTAATCATCCCCCACCTCATCAGTACAGGAAGAGGGAATGTAACCAAACAAAAGAGCAATCATAAGAAAGGAGTTACAGGCTTCATAGAAATATCCCACTTATGGATGCACAGAAACTTTGGCAGAAGATTGCAGAAGGTATTTTATATACCTTCTGGTATTATACAAGATTATATATCTTATAGAAGAACTTCCTTCCTCCCTAAAAACCAGGCAAGTGTCAAACAAGTTTTACACATCACTGGGCTCCCACCCATACACTTTGCCCCTCAGAATCCACCCAAAGGGCACATAGATCTGGCTAATAAGGCTAAGCCCAGAATGAAATGTCATTTCAATACTATTAAAAACTGTCTCTAAGCATTTGCCTTCACTGTGTGTAAGTGATCCTGAAATACAGAGAAAAAAAGTGATTGGACCTTGGGTCAGTAATAAATCCAACAGCAGAGAAGGCTCAGAATGCAGATGGATGACAAATGTGTATGAAACAAATTAGACACAATAAAATACTTGAACATTAGTCTTCGTATAATTAATTTGTTACTAACTGACATTGACTGTAGCTTCACAGAAACCTAAAAGGAAAGGTATCTTCAACCACACCGTTTTTAGTTTGCCTGAAGCCTTGTGAGGAAGCAGCATGTGCAATAATACAGGGCAACACATCCCATGGCTCCCTGCTGATTCCTCTTTGCACAGACTCATCTCTGTTTTCTATACATCTGTATTAGAAACACAACCTTTACACTTGCTAAAGCTTTGGAAATCTACATTCTGTATACAGCAGATCAAAGTTCACATCAGGAAATCATCAGAATTCAAAGCTTTGAGAAGGCATTCTAGACTTTGTTATACATGAAAATATCTTTGCATACTTCCATTAACAATAACAAAAAATACCAGTCTCCTCTTGAGCCTTCAGCTCTAAATTTGTCCCAGACTCTGACAAACAGCATGCAATTAAAGATGAGAACAGCACAGGAAGAATCAGATTTCTAAACCTCTCTGGGAGGTGCCATATCTGCACACATGTTGATAGGAACACTCCCTTTACTTTGGTGATTATACTGCAAACTGTTTATAGCTCTTTCCTAGAGTAAAAAACGCACCTGAATAGAGCTTCACCCACTGAGCACCTTCAAGTTCTTTATGCACAAACCTTCCCTTTCAGAAAAGAGATTTCTTTTTTCCACTGACTTGATTGATTGGGGTTTTTTTGAAGGTATATATGACAGTAATATATTGTGGTCTGCTTCTAACAAAAGTGCATCAAACATTAAAGATGGCACAAGATCAAGTTCTACCAGCTAGAGCTCTGTGATATTTTGGTCACCCCAAACCTCTTTATAAATTGCCAATCACTCTCACTCTTCTGAATTCAGCCTTTTGATCCCTTATCTGTAATTAATCATAAGAGAAGTCAAGCAAAACACAACTAGGTTATACCATAAATTTTAGGGACACATAAACATTTTATTTCATATGAATTTTGATTCTTGATTGTACCTAGTGAAACTGAGGGAAAAAATCAACCCATAGGGGTGTGTACACAAATTCTGAGCCTTATTAAGTAGGACTTCTAATACGTAATTAAAACAGAGCAGCAGAATTTCCTCATCTTGAATCATTTGGACTGATAGAAAGACCTGGACTTGGTGTTTACTGTTGTTCAACAAGGAAGAAAATATTGTATCATCGTGTGCTGTTTGTGATTAAGTGTTCTTTGTTACCTTGTGTGGCTTTCTGCAAGATTCATACCAATTTAGTGTGGTAGCAAGTCTCCTGCAGAAACTGCAAATGGAAAAATATCTGTAACCTACGACGCTTTTCCCCACTGGTACTTGTTAGGCTCTGACTGAAGAAAAGTCAGTTGAGAGAACCCACAACAACCCTCAAATTCAAAAGTCAAAAGTGAAAATTTGGCAGATATCAAATCTTAACCTGCTGAGCTTCACACTGCAAGTCTTAAGGTACAAGTGCTCTTCTGTGTGGGGCAGAAACTTTCCCCAGTTCTTTTTGGAAAACATCTAATTCAAATATTTTCATTACTTATCCACCATTCGATCTCAGCAATAATTTTTACTAGTTCAGTTGAATTTACATTTTCCACAGACTCCTGATAAGTGAAGATTTAGTTACAGTTTAGATGTCGCTTGCTTTACTTGTGAGGGATTTATTAGGATGAGGAGTACACAGTAAATATTTCTGTACCCATTGAAGCTAGGTTCTGCCACAATATTTAAATCTTTGGCACATTCTTTAAGTATTATTAAATTTACATACTTAGTCAAGCATTTAGAGGCACAATTCAAACTCAAAATCACTGGATATTAAATGTTAGATTATTTAATCTAGTATCTGTAAAACATCCAGTTTCTTCCTGATATCATCACACCTTGACAGAGACATGGAGCAAAATAAACCACATATCACTTGTTTCATTAGCAAGCTTCTTCATCGTTGGATGCACACATTTTTCATGCTGTTTCAGAACATGCTATTGTCCTACTTATTGATCTAATCCAAGTGGGATTATTTCTAAAGGCACTCTCTTAACTGAGTCCACATCTTTTTGTACAGCAATGTTAAGAGAGTATCTAAATCAGAACAGCAAAGGGAGTTGAAGTAGTAGCCTGAAATCACAGAAAAAAATTTAATACACTCGACAAAGGAACAGAAACTCTCTTTGGACATCTGCTACAAGTGGGGAGAAAAATCAAAACCAGATATTAAGTACTCTATCCTTTTGAAGTCATAAAACAGCTGAATACAAGACCATAATTCTTCTCCAATTGCACCTGAGTGTCTGTGGGCCTTTCTCCTCACTGAGGGGTGCAGGAGTCCCCCATCCTTGTAATGAAAAGTTAGTTTTCAGATCTTTTGCCCCTACAGATACTTGCAAAGTTTACAACTATACTAAAATTTCACCTAGTATTTGACAGCGATGCTGCAATGTTAATTGCTTATAAAAGGAATTAGCATAAAAAATAAAATTCTGACATTCATTCTCATCATCTGTGCTTCATAGGTGTTTGTCAAAAAAAAAAAATCCAATTTTATCACAAGAATAGCACTGAAAAGAAGGAACTATGATCACTGAGTTGCCAAAAAACACTTGAATGTTTTCAGAGACACAGGCCTGAGTCACTTAAGCATTTAATTCCTATTGATCTTAAACTCAGGCATCTTTATACCTTCGTGTACCTGAGAGTTGCATTCTTAAGGCCTTTCAATCATGGTGAAAAAATGTACCCTATCACTTGCTAAATAAGTTCACTCTAGGTTGTATTTATGTCAGCTTTCATATGGGCAAAGCTAGCAAAGAGAAGAGCAATCATTTTCATGTAGCTTGGGGCTTGAAACAAGCTCTCACTTATACAGGAGTAAATTCAGGGTAATTCCATTTACTTCATTTGATTGGGTCTGGCCTCTTGCCTCTGACACTGCCTGTGGTAACAAAAATCTGTACTGTAACAATTTTTCCCCTCCAAAATAAGATTGAATTTTAAGAAGAACGCTTACTAAGAGCACGACTTAGAGATTGTAGCCTATATGGATATTTGAGCACAAACAACCAAGACTAGTTCTTGTAAAATGAGAGAGGGAGAGTCATGCACAGACATAGTACTTGCTACAAAATACCTTCCCCTTACACACACAGTTTTCCAATTCCTGACACCCAAAAAAATAAAATGGAAGTCTAAACACACGAGTTATGGCACCTTATAAACTATATTGACAAGGACAGGAAGATCCATGCCAAGGATTAGTACTGCAGGAGTTAATAGAGAAAGATAAGTCACATACCCAAACATCTATTCTGGCACAGTGAATTATTTTTACTTTTTTTGTTTTTTCTGGCATAACTACTCCTGGTAGTCTCCTGCCAGGCAGGAGCAGGTGTACAGCTGCTACTGTGCCAGGTAACACATCATCCAAAAGGGGAGCCAATTTTAAGCTCTTGCAGAACACCTTCTATCATCCCCACAGCAGAGTTTCAAGTTTGGCATGTCTTTGCCAATTACTCTTGAAAATCTTGACTTTTCCATTTAAATATACAAATATTTCATAATAACTTACTTACAGTTCCCTGTGATCATTATTCTTTCCACTGAAAATTATGGCAACTGGAATCCTCTGCATCGCAGCACATACTGTGTACAAGAAAGAAATCAGCGTGTCATCACTGTTGATAGAAGGATAAATATAGTTGAAGTCAGATTAATATTTCCAAGATTACTCATTTCTACTTC
This sequence comes from Calyptomena viridis, assembly GCA_013390005.1. Classification (NCBI taxonomy): domain Eukaryota; kingdom Metazoa; phylum Chordata; class Aves; order Passeriformes; family Eurylaimidae; genus Calyptomena; species Calyptomena viridis. The sequence goes on from WEIV01026905.1 coordinate 368,067, forward strand.
AAAAGAGAAGCAAAGATCATGTGCGAAATGACAGCTACCCATCTGGGACTGGAAAAGTCACCATATGGATGTCTTTTGCTAATTTTAGATAAATTTTTGATCTGAGGTATTTAAAAGTAGTGATCTGTCAGTTCAAAAATACACTTCCTCTCCTCCCTCACTCAGGCAATGCTGTGGTGCTGCCTAATCAATTAAGTAGAGCATCGGATCACACGGATTTGCTTCACCTTTAAGAAGGCAGTTTTCTCCTCCTTTATGCAATATGTGGTCACATTTGTAGCTCATTAAAGAAATTTGTTACAATGATTCCTTTTTTTTCCTCAGATCAGAACCTCTATAATCTTTAGCCCAATGGCCCACATATTCAGAGGCCACGAGATTGCCTTTTATTACTGTTTCCTGTATGATATCTCTACTTGAACTACAGCATATACTCCTGAAAAGCATTCTAAGTGGATTAAAAGATATTTCAATGACATAATTATCACCCAAGGTAAGTTCTTCCAAGAGCAATTAATTTACATGAATTATTAAGTATGTATTCCTGACTTTGCACAAGCTGATTCCTGTTAAGACTATAAAATTAATTTTTCTTGTATTTTGTCTGCTGAATCGATTGTTTAATTCTCTATCAAATTAGTAAACTGGTTGCATATTAGAGTGAGGTCCTTGTCCTTGGGAGGTGTTTTCTATATTTTAAGTCAGAAAAGAAAAGCTCCTCTAAACCCTTCAGTTTTTGGCCTCCTCCTAGAACTGTAAACACTGATACTTCAATAGCAATTATATTGCTGCCAAATGCAGAGGCTGCATAGTCTTTTCATGCCTGCTTAAGCATTTTATAGCATTTATACATGGGTTGCATTAGCCTTTTTGTCACTACATGGTGAAGTGAATTTCTACTGTAAAGGTAGCCAGTGAGAGGAAAACTGCATCCCTAACAACTGGGGAGAAAGGTTTTTCCATAACACCACTGAGAGCATCCATATTATGCTCACAATACACCACACAAAGTACATTGGCTGTCACCCCTCCCTCCCAGACGAGTTCAGGGGAGGGGAGAACTAAGGAAGTACAATTAAGTTGAGTTCAGACCACCAGCTGTGTTCTTCACTCCTCTCCAGAGGAGTTTTAGACACATCATAGCATCTTCAGCTGTACATTACCCATACAATCCCAGTAGGAGCTCATGCAGAGACATTTTCTCATGCTTTTCTTCTGTCCTGGTAGAGTCTCACACTTTGTCCATAATTAAACCAAGCACCTACCACTGTTACACACAGAATTAGTCCCTGTACCTGCCCTAGACACACCTGAATACCTACTTCCTGAAGATCACCAACAGTCATCTTTGACATCTACACATCACTGAGACTGAGGGTGAAAAGGCAGATGGAAATGGTAATTGCACTTGATCCATTTAGTTTGCTACTTAAATACAGCAATTATCCTTTGTGGAATCCCCACGTTTCTCAAGAGCTATTGCTTCCAGGAAAGCAAGCCTGCCTGCAGGATCAAGGAATGTGCTTTCAGTACCTAGTGAACAAGGGCATATATTCCAGCTTATCCCACTACCTTCCCTCACAGCCCAAGGGGAAAAAAAACATAAAGAGATAATCACAAGAAATTCCTTTACTTACATGACTTTTAGTACAGGTGGCAATGATCTAGCACAATGACCATCTATTGAGTAACCTAATTCTCAACTTGAGCATTAGTTAAGTAATCCTTTATCCTGGATATGTCTCTTATTCCATCAAGGAACTAGCTTAACACAGCTCTTTTTCTTCCCATCATTTAACTGCAAGAGTTAGCTCTGTCCTCATCACTGGGGCCTTATTTCGAATTACATTGTTATGAACAACTTGGTAGCTTATACTTTATCCATGCCATGAAAACTTCAACCATGCATAAAAACCTCTTTGCTGCAGTGAAAGTCCCACACAGACTACAACCTGCAAAACCATCTCGTGCCACTGGAGTCCCTGCTAGCTCCAAGATTCCTCATCTCACCATGGGGTTTTCCACCCTTGTTTTCAAAAAGTAAAATTACAGCACACAAAAGAGTTAATCCTTCAGCTAACACAAAGATTCTACACTTTCCTTGAGAAAATGCAGGAAGTTAGTCAGCCTTCCAAAGGATCATCTAAATTTCAGCTTTAAACTCAATCTAACTTCTCAGCAAAACAAAGGTAAGACAAGGCACTAGAAGTCTATGCTGATGTTCTGAGCTATTTACTTTTAAACACAAACCAAACCTGCATCTGCCCCATCACTTTCCTTACACTGCCTCAACCACCCTCTGAGGGCACAGACACCTACTTGTGTTCACACTGACACCCAAAGAAGGACCTTTCCCTCCTCTCATGTCCTGGAAAACATCAAGAAGTCCTTCCACTCCAGCTCTCTATTTGTCTCTCAGCTGTAGCTCTCTAACAGCACCCCAGTCCTTCTAAGTGTTTCAAAAGTCACTCACCACCAAAAGCAGCTGCACCTCCCTCCCTCATATGAGCAGTCCAGTAGCAGGTGAGCCCTTCATCGTGGGTCAGACAGCAGCTCACAGACACCTTCTTCTCAAACCTTCCCATTTCTCCTGAGCCAGGCTCCTGCTTTTCCAGGCTGACCTGTTCCATGCCCTCGGCCAAGCCTTCGGCCCTGCCCCGTCACCTCAGCTGCTCACAGGTGCCCCCTCACAGCAATCAGCCCCTCCTCCCCCACCTGCTCCTCATCCCTGTCCCGGGTTAGAACAACACCTTCCAGGGAAGATGGGAACCTCCCTGGAGTGGAAAGAACTCCTTCTCCACTTCACTATACCCTTCAAATCAAGAGGCTTTCAGTCAAAAAATGTAGAAAAAGGAAGCAACAATTAATTATATATTTTCATATATGTAAATAAACAGCAACACAACAGTAACAAGAAAAATCACCCCTCCAAGCCCCACCCCTTCTGCCCCTCCTGTGTTCACAGCTGTGGGGAAACACGCGGGTCCTGTGAGAGAGGAAGGGGATTTAGGAATTTTAACCCTTGAACTTTCTGAGTTTCTAAATACACAGTTCTGATTTGGGTCTGGAAACGTTTGTCAGAGGCACAGAAAGGCACAGGGAGTCACAGGCCTCACAACAATATCCTTAACTTTTATGATCAAAGAACTGCCTAAAGGCAGCATGAACAAAAACATTCAGAATAAGCTCCTGAAAAACTTCCCTTTTGTGAGAGCCCATAGTTTACATGCTATTGAAAGGCACCATCTGCTTCCACTTGAAGTTTGCAAGGCCAAACTTGAAAGAATTTAAAGGTTTGCTTTGATTTTCAAAACTCTGTGGTTGCAGTCTGTGCCCTATTATGCTCAGGAGAGCACTAATCTGGAAAGAGGGAGCCAAAGTCAAGTTCCTTGCTTCTCTGAAGCAGTAATGGTAAAAACTCTCTTCTGTCATATTTTTGAAGAGTAAACTATTTTCACAACTCATCTAGGCCTCCCTTTGCCCCTTCCATTAAAGACATACTGCTCTAGAGAGAGAAACAACTGATTTATGGAGCTGGAGAAAAGCAGAACTCAGCCCTGATGATGCAGACCATGTTTGAGATGAGAAGGGATGGGGAGGAAAAACTGCTTCAAACACAGCTGAAACTTCTGTGTCCCCCATTCTGGGGTTTTGCTCTACAAGGCTGGATCTTTAAACCAGATGACCATACAGTGTGATCATGCTTTAAAGGAACTACCTCCAAAATGTACAGGCACTTTTGTAAAATACCTAATACTTTTTGACAAATGATATTGTGAGCTAACTTTGGGGTGCTAATGTCCCATGTACATGTTTCTCAGAGATTTCAATGTGTTACAACAGAAATCAGGTTTAGGTCTTTGCTGCTTTCACAGGCTTAGTTTGTTTAGGATGGCTTTTGCCTTTAGCTGAAGGACTGTTAGGACTAAGGAAGAAATTTCACATGGACTATCTACTAAAGATAATACCTCCTCTAATTCCCCAATGCTGTCCTCTGTCTTAACGGGAAAGTCAGGGGAAGAAAGGAGGAAATCCCTTGGCAGAACAAACAGAAATAGAACCTAGCCTGTCTGCTGATAAAAACATTGATATTGATGGTGTTAAGGGATTGGCACAATCAAGTTGTTTATCTGCCGAAAGTATGAAGCACAATGGGAATCATGACAATTCCAAAGAAAAGAAGATATATTTGAAAATGAACAACAGCATATGCTTATGGTTTCTTAGAATTTGCCTCAGGCCTTTCATTAGTATCCCATGGTAATACCAAGCATGAAAGAAAAGAAGAAAGTTTCTGTATTTTAAATTTCCTTCAGAAGTGAATCCAAGAGTACATGGGTATGCAGCGAGCACTGCTTGGGAGCAAACATATCCAAGGTTCTGTTCTACCAGAGCTGCTAGTAATGCAGCCACTTAAATGCATTAACTACAAAGTCTGGTGTTTTAAATGTAGATCTTCCCTATGCAGGGAACAAGTAATGTGAATCCTTTTGATGCAATCCTAGTTTCTAAATACATGCAGATATATTTAGGAGAACCAGATGTAAGGTGATGGTCTGTCTGTCCATTTAGAGGGTTTAGCAAACAGGTACCTCAGAAAACTGAAGGCTTGTGGTGGGGGGTGTTTGTGTGTATTATAAAACCACAACATTTTAATTACAGACAAATCATGCATCCTGAGGTACTGACCCAAATTAAAGCAATTAACATACACCCTATCAGCATGTTATTATACCACAGAGTTAATGCTACTATACATACCTACATCTAAGGCAAAAAAAAAATGTTTGCAACTACAAACTGAAATCATCAAAACCTGAACAGAGTTTGAATATCAGCCCAGGTGAAAATCAATATACTTTATCTGAAAATGCTTTAATAAAACCACTCATAAATTCATGGCATGTTTCTTTACCTTAGCACAAACCAACAGTTATCAAAGAAATTAGAATACTTAACTTTAACAACAAACTAGAATAGGTAAGGGTGCTCTGCATTCAACCAACCACTCCAATCAACTGTGGATATCATAAAAGGAAGTTAGTTCTTACATCATGCATTGTCCCATATATTTTGTACTAAGTACCACCTCTAACCTGTATTACAAAAATGATTTTGCTAATAGGTTATTCTCATGACTCGTATTTTTTAATTCAGTATTAAATAATATAAAAGGAAGAGTCTTGATTGCATACAAGTATTTGTTTCTCTGCTCACTATAAGTAAGACTTTGATAAGTTTTACAAGATGAAAGGCTTTTTCTTTTCCTTAATAGAATATTTTTTCTCTAGGCAATATTCTCAAATTTTGTGTTTCACTAAGTAAAAGAATTCTTCTGTGACATCATAAATGTCCAATGTGCTTTGCAGACCTGTAAAGTCACAAAATGGAAAATAATGCCCCTGTCTAACAGTACTGGCTGAACAACAGGAATTACCTTCAGGCATTCTGATTGTTGGCACAGCAAAGAAAAAATAATAAGTCAAAGCAAGCTGGCAGCTCAGCAGCCTCATTTGCACTCTGTGGGGACTGGGCTGGCACTGATAAGAGAAGGTGGCCCAAGACTGTCCCTCGTGTAGAGCCGGCACAAGTGGAGCTGCTGATGAGGTGATAAAGTTTCCAGCACGGCACCACCCTGGAATTGTACTAATTCCAGCCACCCCAGGAAATATCAGATACTGGGAAGCATAAGGTACTTGTAGGAGAGCTGGCAAGTGAGAGCCTCTCATTAATCTCTTACAGGTGAACAGTGTCTTTGCTACAATCCCACACAGGTGTTTAAGGAGCCAATCTGTTTTATGTTTATTAGCCAGAGCACAAGAACCTGCACTGAAATCAGAGAAGTTGTTTCTGGAGATGTATTCCCCCTCTCTTCAGTGGAATATGGCTTGATCTTCTCTAGCACAGCTAAAGGTGAGGAGGAAACTTCACAGAGGGAACCTATTTCTACACAGTAACCTAGAATTTTGTAGTTTAAATACATATTTAGCTCAGCTTCTAAAAAACATATGCTAGTCTCAGAGAGTACTGATTAAGCTTTTAAGAACTATGAGACCTTTAATTGTGTGTTTTGTGTGTGCAAATGTATTATTGTGGTAATTAACAACAGTTTCAAGTCCTGGCTGAGTAGGGAGATGCCATTGTTACAGTCTACATGCTGCCCACTGAACAGAGGGACCAATTCTAGAGCAAGGTGCTGCCCAGGCTTAGTCATGAGATCAGAAACTCTTCCTGCTCTTGCAACAATTAAAACATTTTTGGAAATATGCGTGATCATTTAGGATCTTTGCCTTCACCTGATAGCTCATAACAGGTGAACACAGTAACAATGATATTTCAATAGGACAGATTTTGAAAAAATTACTTGTGCTGCTTAGTCTTGCACCAGGAAACTAAGAAATGTGGGCCCTGAGGGTGCCAGGATTTGACCCTCTCAGTTTTCTTTGTTGTTATTTCTTGTCACTGCTCCTATTTTACATAAACGGAAATGTAATTGCATCAACAAATCAAGATTATGAAATCTTTAGAAAAAATAATGTTTAAATAGTAATATCTTAAATTTAAATAGTTAAGACTTTACAAAATATTTTTTACATCCATACACAAATCTAAATATGGCGGTATGAAACATAACCAAGGTAATCAAAACAGTGTGCTATTTGATCTGCTATACTGCCCAGCTCATACATCTTGAACACAATGCTATGAGGTGCCACATTTACATCTAGGAAGCTTAGAACATTTGCTTGATGCCATTGCCTGGCTAATTGTTGGAACTGCCATGTGCTCATGTAATAGGAAGTTCTCAGAATGCAGAACCTTGTGCACCACCCACTCCAGACTGTGGAATAATTTTTAGCCTGAGTTGGCACTATTATGTTATGAGATGTTACTACATAGTAACACAGTCTGACCTAGAAAAAAAAGTGATGTTTGACCTGGCATTCATGTCCCTGGTGTGTACGGATTATGCCACTCTGAGCTGCTGGCCTTGTCCCTTAGTTTATATACAAAGCCCAAGTGTGGGCTCAGAGAAAGCTCAGCACAGTTTTGCAGATTTCTGGGGCCAAAACTGTGGTTCAGAAGACTCACTGCTTTGGCCCTTTATCCAAAATGAATTTCCAAACCCTCAGTTTCATTTAGGGTAGTGAAAAGTTAAGGCTGCCAATCAAATACTTAGGTCTTGTAGAAGAGTCAGTATAAAATCACCCACTGTTTTGACATCTATGTAATATTTAACATCAGAGGGTTAAACCACAATTCCACTTTTGTATAATAATCTTAATAAGGCATTATTCATTGGTGTGTGATGTTTCCATGATGGTCTCAGAAAGGGAAGTCAAGGGCTGCTATTAAAAATGTAAAACATGGTGACTGTGCCTTAATACACAATGTTTCAAGCTTCCCATGAAAATTTAATAATTTTTGATGTTTCAAAGAAACATCTGACTTAACAAGTGCTTGTGCCATTACTCACATGTATTTAAGTGTGTGACACTGTTGTCATCTCTTCTTCCGTTTCCATCCCCTGGAGAACATAACAGAGAGAACAAAAAAAATCTCCAAAAATGTCTTCTAGTCCCTACAGGTTGGGGACAAAATAAAGACAAACATACCCTTCAAGACATGAAGTCACTCAGGAAAGTTGTGCTTTAAGCCTCCTTCTGTCTGTTCTACTCCAGTTGTTACACAACAGCCTAAGATCAGAGCAGTAAATGGGAGACAGACCCTGAGCCAGGACACACGTGTGGCTTAACAAAGCGGGTTTGAATTCAAAAGTAGGTAAACTCCTCAGACCTAAATAATACAGAAAAAAGTCTGACATCCCAGAAAATGATCAGGGAACCAAGAAGCAGGTAATAGGATTGTTCTGTACATTCTGACAGTAGCCTTTTCTCACAGGATATAAGAAATGAGCTTTTCTTGAAGATGGAAAGGAGGGGCACAGTACATTCTCTTTTTAAGGAAAGTTCTTCTAGAGAAGTAATTTGACAGGTAGGTATAAGTTAAAATATATACACATTTCTATAGCTTGGGTAGTAAGTGTAGCCTATTAGTGCAGGCTGATGTAACCTATGTGACAAGAAGCTTGAAACTGAGAAAAGATGAAAGAAGATTCAAGATGAAAGGGCTACAGTATAGGATGTGCAATTTACACCATTACTGCTGCCACCTCTGTCCCCCAGCTCTTATAGATTAGGAGTGAAAAACGACCTGCATGTAAGTATGAATATATTGAAAGAGCCATAGGCAGGAACTAGGGGAGCACTGAAATTGGACAAGTATTTGAAGGATACTTCAAAGAGTTTTATCTTAGAAAAGAAAATTTGATATTTTTCTAATCTGGTATTTTTCCTCTTATGGTGCATTTGCACTATAAGAAAGAACTATTTCACCTTTCTTCAGTGCACTCACTTTGTGAGGAACAAATGCAGCAAATTTGGGACATCACCTATTATATCTTGGGCTTTATTACTCGGTATAAAAAAAGTGAAGTTCAAGATTTCACCCCAATTTCCATCAGAAATAATTACTACATGCTATTTTATTTTCCAGTTCTCTTAGAATTACTGAATAATTCTATTGGCCTGGATGCCTCTTTTATTAATTGCCTTTAGTACAAGTCTGGTTGGAAACCCCCCTTTCCATATGTATGTTTAGAATATATGTTTACCAGATATAAAACCACAAAAGCAACATAATATTTTCCCATTGTATTTAAATGGCATTTATCACATGAAGCTGTGTAACCTTACACTTTTATTTGTTACAGATCTTCAATAACAATTCTGACAAAACTCCTTTGAAATTCATATCTCTACCTTCCTTCCCAGTATCTACATAAGAGTCCAGTAAGTGAATAAAAGGTAAATTAACGGGAAAAGGATGGAAATACCTTTTTCTCTGGAAAATTATTGGAGCCTTCCACAACAATTCCCAGCACCACACAACAGTCTGTGCCATGGAACGAGCTAAAAAAAGGCAGCAAGTACTTTCCTGGTGGGATCACTAACACATGACTGCTCAGGATGTCAATAGACAGCCTGTGTGAAAGCAGCTGGGATGTAGTGAGTGATCAATTGTCTGTTATTATCACTTACTAACTTCAGGCTACAGAAAGTGCAGAAATAAGGTGGGCAAAGAAGGTTCAACATTGTGTGTTGGTGCATTACATCCGGCTACATGACAGATGATTATAAATCTTTAAAGTTCTGAGGCTGTTTGCAAATAGCTAACTCAAAAATAATAACATAAAAAACCCTGTAACTACGTTATTTTTGTGCTCTTGTACTTATACTCTGGTATGTGAGGAAACCAGGACACAACTCCATAAAAAAATCCAATGTCTAGAAGTACTTTTTCCAGCCTGTGTGCCATTCTCTGATACCTGGTGCTTATCCTCTGCACTCCCCTCTCCTCATGGTGCCTTAGATCTCCTGTCTTCTGTCAGGAGCTCTTTCTTCCTCAAACGTAGCCCCAGTAGTGTGTGTAGTTGTATAATACCTTTCTTGTTTCTAAATATTTTTATAGATCTTCAGGATCTTGACACTGAACAGCTTAGGCAGTCACAGAAACAGTAGAGACAAAATCAGGGCCAACATCGTGTGATCAGCTGTGTCTGTACAGGAACCACCTAGCTGTGGCTTTTGAAAATACTGATTTGTTTTGAAGAATGTATTTTTAAATTTTTTTATTAGCTTGTTCTGATTTTTTTCCCTGCATGCTACAGTATTTAAAGGACACTAAAACTTTTGTAACAGTTGGTGTCTGATATCAAGGCAAAAATAATATACTTTTATCTGTCTTGCTTTGTATGAAGCTTTTAAAAAGCCATTGTTATCCGCAAACAATAATTGACAACTCAAGACAAAATTACTATGTGTGATTTTTTTCCCAAAGAGCAAACAGACTTTTTCTTCTGTTTTGCCATTCTTTTTTCTCACATTATTTTGTCCTTTTTGCTTGGTTAGCCTCCAAAGCTCTGACTTTTCATCCTCTATGTACATACTAAGAAACCCAGAGCTGAAATGAATAAAGTAATGCAGATTGTAAGGGATCTCGGGAAGTTATCACACCAAGGACAACTTCAACATTAACCCAAGTTGTTGAGGGCCTTGTCTGATTATCCCCCCAGCTGGAGATTCCACAACATCCCTGGGTAACCTGTGCCAGTGCTGTTTCATGCTGCCCCCACCATGAAAAACCTTTTCCATGCTACCTCATTGGAATTGTCTGTGCTGCAGTCTGTGTCTCTTGGCTTTGCCCTTTTGCTGTGCATCTCTACAAGACTCTGGCTCTGCCTTCTCTATAACCTTCCATTAGGTGACTGAAGTCTCTCCCTCTCCTTGGCCTTCTCTTCCCAACACTGAACACGAAGAGGTTTCAGCCTCCAGCTCCCCAATTATCTTCATGTTTCTTGGCCAGACAGGTTCCGGTATCTCAATGTCTGTCTTGTTCTGGGGGTCAAAAAGGACTCATTACTGTGGATGTGAGTGAAAGTTAGGATTGCCTTAGTTTCTTATTATTCAGCTATATTTAGGAGTAAGCCAGGTATATAACTTGCTGTTTTCTCTCAGTATCTACAAGCCACAGGGAATTCTTTCCAGTTGTGTGGCTAGACAGTATTTTAGGGAATGGCCTCAAACAAGGTGAGTTGCATATGCCTTTGGAGTAACAGTAGTGTTTTCCACAACTATCTCAAAAATAAAATAATTATCGTTTCCCCTTTGGGATGGATGTAAAAGTCATCCTAGTCCAAATCTATCAAAAGTAATATATTTAAAGCAGTATTTAATATTTAAGAAAAGCATAGTAATGTAATGAAGGAAAATAACTCAGTCTCTGAAGGTGAGCTATGCTACCAATCCATTCTCTCTCTCTGTTTCTACCATGTGTAAAAAGGGCCTATCAGCAAGGTACCTCATCTATTTCCACAAGGCATTCTATCAAACTTTTGTCTTACACATCTGAAGGTGCTTGTGAGGCTCACCAAAATATGACTTTGGTTCAGAGCTGAGAGGACATCCCTGATCAGTATTCAGTTTACAAACAGTTTTTGAGTACAGACTGATTTTAAAGAAATGAGAAAAAGACCAAATGAAAAGTAGCAATGATTTCAAGCTTGATCAATTGAAGGCAAAGGTTGAAAAATTCCTTTACCACTCTACTCACATATTGGTTCTCTGAAACAGCTCTCAAAGGAGAGGGTCTAATAAATAACTTTCAATCACAGATACAGGGTGCCTATAAAGAAAAGCATAAGTACTAGAAACAGAGACAGAAATGTTGGTCACAGGGGGGTCAAATATATCCCTGTTCTAATTCTACTGGAACTATAATCTTGAATTAGATCCACAGAATACAAACTTGAACAGATATTTCAGCAATAATTCAGTAGAAAATTTTATGAAAGAGTAGTTATTCAATAAACATTAAGTCCAAGTGGCAACAACAAGGTTCAAACAGCTCCAAAGGATCTTCTGTGAAACAAATAAAACAAAGTTAAGTCTCTGTTCCGAAGTATATTCCTGTATCTAGGTTTGGGAAATGAAAATCAAACCTCTCTCATTAGCCTACTAAGTAGCTTTTCACACTTGCAAATTCTCAGGGGCCTTTGTAACATGGATCTGTCTGTAGCTCTGGAAGTTAACGTGCAAAACAATTACATGAGCATAGCCTGGATCAGCTAATCTGGTGTTTTGTAATGCCTTCAGCTTCAAGCACTAATTGTTCAATGTTCTGTTCTCCAGAATATATTCACAAACAATTCCCATGAGCCTGGAATTCCTTGCTAACTACCTCAATGATATCCATTCCTACTCTCCTATCATCTAGTTCTGTGATTCACCTCTATTACTCCTACATGGCCAGTCTCTGCCAAAACTGCCACCCTCTAGATCTAATCCAGCCCCTCCCCTCTCCTTCCCCAAGAGACTGAATTCAAACCCCCATGATCTTCATTCCAGAAAATAAGTCTGATGGGGAGGGGGAGAAAAAGCAATTCCCTGCAACAGAATTGTAGGCTGCCAAAGTATATGCCAGCATGCACACATCCTGCTCCACGAGACACAGCCACGATGGCAACGGGACCCACTCACTCCAGGGCATATTCTACCCAGTTGCTGGGGCTTTCATAGGTACAATCACAGTACCAACCATTTATATAATCAAAACACAAGCCTTCATCCCAAATCATGTTATCTTGTGGAACACTAATAGGAGAATACCATCTGTCCTAAGGGTGAAGGGAAGTAAGTGTAAAGATCATAGGACATACTCTGCCTGATTTATACATCTGACCTGGACCATGATTCTTCATCCAGGTGAATCTATAGCACTGAGAAAAGGCATTAATGATCACCTGATACAGCTGTAGCTTCACTGTGCAGAAAGATGGGCTGAATTTTGTGATGCCCTTGCAATAGGCAGCAGGACTCTGTAACTATAGCAAGCTCTTACGACACAGCGCCTTCTAGAAAAGTACTGCTGATGTCTAGGCTGGTATATTTAAAAACAAGATTGACTGCAGGCTATTTATAAGTACTTCTGCTTGTGCACACTAAAACTGAAAGAGTTTCAACTAAGAAAATGCTCTGACTTCATATCATTTGGTTTTCCTTCAACAGAAAATTGACCAATCCCCCTGAAATTCCCAATAACTAGGCAGAGGGAAAAGCAAAAACAGTAATGTGAAAACTTCGTTAAAAGAAAATTGAGGTTTTTTGAACTTGTTTTCTATCTCAGAGAGATTTTGAGATAAGCAAATTTGCTTTCTGATTAACAGACTCCTTACATTACCCCTGGACCTCTTGCCTGGTCCTCAAAAACATGGAAGTGGAAAAAGTGAAACTCAAGAATTCACAAAATCTCTTAATATAATAGATAGTGGGAAAACAGTCTAATAATACTTCCTTTTTATCCTGATTTGAAGCTTTATTTATTGCTGAAGCACTAAAGTGGCAGTTGTCTTAAAAAATTCATACTTCATGGGAAGAAATAGAAGTACAAAACTCATTTTTCAGTGAACATAAAGTCATGGACAAAAGAGCAGTGACAAACGTACAAGATTTTCAGACTACAACAGGAGAGAACTTTGAGAAAAGAAAATATATATATGAAGAGCAGTAGTGAAAAGCTTTTCTGACAGGTGGAGCTTTCCTGAGTTAAGATTCAACTTTCCTGAGTTGGTGTTGTGATATGTAATTTCTGTGAGTGTTCTGTAGCTTTTCAGCTTTCCTGACCCTTACTTTGCAGAAAACTTGTATGGTCTGAGGTAGGTTACAGAATATGCTGCTGTACAGAACACTTTAATAATATGATATTATTAACTTCTTTTATTGTGCCTGTGAAAAAAAATCCTGGATGTTTATTAGAAGTGGTCACAAGCTGAGGGATATGATTTGGAGGCAGGCAGAAGGAAAAACTATTATAAAAACAACAGAATGTTTGGAAATCTCAGTAGAATTGGAGCAATAATTACAGATTAGCCACTAACTAAATTGTTTTCAGCTTTTACTGCAATTTTTGATTGTTGCGCTTTAATTCTTATAGTGACAAAACAGTTTGTGAATTAGACCATCAGTCTGACTGTGGTTTTTAAAGGACAGTAGTGCAGCCCAAGATTCCTTACTAAATTATTAATATCACTGATATAACTGTTAAGTCCTTACTAGATTTGGAACATTATTGTTATCACTTGCAGTATTCTAAAATGAAACCAGGAGGTGTTCTACAGACAGCCTGTCAATAGAGGCTGAACAATTCAAATAATATGAAGTTTCCATCTTAAACATGCTCCTAAAATATTGGATGAGGTCTTAATCCCAGTGTTACCAGGCAACATGCTTTCAAATCAAATGTGATTTTTATTCTCTGTGAATGTTGTGAATATTCCAAACTCCAGTTTGTTTGTCTCTTCCATTATTTGCTCACTGTAATTACACTCTCTATTACTGCCCAGTACAGTTTAACAAAGTTTATTTCTGTCAGTTTCCTTTAGTACATAGTTGAATCTATGATGAAAATTGAAGTATTTGAATAAACATCCACCTGGAAAGACTGTGGATGATAAATTAACCTACTGATGCCATTCAGTGCCAATACCAAGAGCTTAAAAAGAACCCAAACGACATCAAGAGTATTACAAATTTAGAGCCTCTAGTCCCAAGAAAGGCAAAGCTCACCAGCCCTAGCTGATGTACATACACTGCACAAGTAAGAGACTCTGCCCTCTTATACAAGGGGGTTTTCCCCATTTTTAAAATTTTTTTTAAATACGTATTACAGACATGGGATGACGACAGGGTTATGACTGTTTACCCCAACGATACAGGATTATTGCTGAAAGTGCTAGATACTGAATGTGGAAGATGTCCTCAGTTTCGGAGCTGGGTAAATAATTCTGTTTGAATTTTGCTTTTTTCCTGAAAAGACCATGTGTATGTCAGCCAAACACACAGTTTCTGTTTGTTTCAAAATATTTCATAATTGGAATGAAGAGCTATACTCTTGCCCATATTAGTCCCCACCCTATAAATAAACTCAAAGATAAATAAGCATCAGGTTTTCCTCAGTTTCAGTCTATTGCATTAGTCACAAGCCTGGTCTTAGTATCTTGCTCAATAAGCACTTGCATTTCTACCCTTACTTAGGCCTGGCACACCGACATGCCTGATTTGGCTTATTTTTAAGAAAAAACTTTCCCTTTAAACATGATTTTAAAAGAAAATCAATCAACCCTGTATGTATGTAGTGGTTCACAGCTCTTTTAGTTCTCTTTGAAAATGTATCAGACTGGAATACTCCATGTAATATTCACTCTTTGTTCACATTGTTCCTTTCAAACATGTCACACGAATGAGGATGGTTTATTATTGATGTTGGCCCATTAAGAAGTCTGTTTTAAGCCTACACTGCCAGTGGTATATTGAGGCCATGGAGAAGATGACAAGAGACCCATTTTCCTTATTTGAGCAGCAGACAGTATCCATTTTCTAAGCATCAGGCAACACACCACCAGGCCTCTGAGCTTTGCTTTCCACATCCCAAACCTCTAGTCTGCATATGAAAAAGAAAAAGCAATGCTTGGTTAACAATGAAGGCTAAAGCAACTGGTCAAAAGAAGATTGAATGACTTGCAAATGCAAAGTAGTTTTTAATCAGTTGGGGAGGTTAATCAAAGTAACTGATTTGTGCATCTGCTCCTCTCCATAGAAACGTCACAGCATTCTATGCCTGCATTTCATTTTTAGTGCCCAATCCACCTCAGTGTACTTATCTCAATTTTTATTTAAGACAATGGAAGTATAGTAGATACAAGTTGACAAGTATCATTTTTTTCCTTCTATTTTAGTCATGACTACATATTTTAAACTTTCATGCCAAAATATAGGACCTCCATTTACCAGTAAACCATTTACCATGAACCTCTGCACTTAAAGAACTATATTTTGAAATTCAAATAAACTGAGGTGGGATTCCACTCAGCTGCACTAAATCCAAACTTTTTTTTCATTTATTTTCACAAAAACCACAAACAATCTTTCCTCTTTTTTTATTTCTGTTCCTACCAGTTAAATCTCACCACATAATCTACACATTTAAAAAACAAACAGAATTTATAAAAATCTAACAGCCTATTTTCAAAACCAAAATCACAGAAAAAATTAGATGTCTCATCTGTTTCATGCTTAACTGAAAATTAAAAATGATGTTGCAATTTTGATTTTATATTTTAAGTATGAAACAAAAATTACTAGGCTTTAAAAAAATAAAATGGCTGAGTTATTAGATTGCCTACTGTGGATTGCCTGCTGCTCCCAGACAGCGATGTTTCTTAATGTGTACATCTGTATCAACATAATGACAGCACCACACTTCAGATCAACTAGATACTAATTACAGATTTACCTGATAGCCTGGAATGGCTCCCAAGGAGCTGTTGCACTCTATTTGGCAAGTAAGTGATTCTCCTTAAAGCTGCATAAGGACTTGTAAAGCTAAATAATCTCATCTGGATACCATTTTGTAATATACCTTCTTTAACAAAATGTTTGACCTTGCAAAGAGGTGGCAGGGCCTTGGCAAGGCTCTCAGAGCTCCACACTCCAGGTTTGCCTTGAACCTGTGAACCCCATTCACACAGAAGAGAGGTTACAGACCTTGAAGGAGCTCCTCAAATGTCAGATCTAATGTCTCCTTCAACACTGAGAAATGCCACAATTCTCCATTTCATGCACTGTGAGAAGTAGGATACATCCATTAAAATGATGAAGCAGATTATTCAACAACAACAAAAAAAAATTATTTTCAAACAACACATGGTTAAACTGTGGATCTCATGGCTGCAGAAAATTGTGAAGGTAAAAGGAACAAGAAGGCTCCAAACAGATGAGCACAGGGAATACAGCCAACAGACCTTTACCAGGCTCCAGATACCACCTTACATCTAAGAGTGATCTAAAGCTCTCATTTTTTGAAAGTAAGAGAATGGGGTGATGGACTAATTGTTTTAGAGATCCAAGTACTTTCTAGTCATTCTTCCCCTCCTTGAAGCAGCTCAGCTGTGCAGAGCCCCCAGTGTGTGTGCCAACTCCCACAGCACAGCAGAAACACTCCCACTGCATCGCTGGGGGAAGGTGTTACTCAGTGTGAGCAGAGGATCAGGTTGTGAGCTGTAATCATTGTTTACACAAACTTGAAAAGCCTCAGAGAAAGACTAAAAAAGACAATTTTTAATGAACATTCTCTGAAGAGGTGATTAATTTGTTCATGACCTGTTACTAAAAATGCAATCAGTGAAGTGTAAAAAAGGTTTTATACTCAATATAATTGCTTGCATATAATGTAATAGTAATAATGAAAACACCTACAGTAAAGGCTTTTTAACTCAGTGTGGGATATATGATCCTCTTTCCAGTTTAAAGCACAGAAATTGTTCTGAGGCCACATCCAGAACGAGACTCCTGCTTATGCTCGATACACCTTTTTGTTTCAAAAGTGCAGTAGCTTAATCAATTGTTCCCATTCCTTTCAGAAAATCGACACTTACAGTTCCTACTATGAATCATCATGCTCCTTTTCTATCACTTAAAAGCAAGTGTGTTTTGCTGTTCTGTGATTGTTCTTGTCTTTCAGGTTTACACTTCTGGATAACAAAATGCACATCACTAACTACACTAAGTAGTTTGGTGATTTCTGAAATATATACCCTGGGCATAGAAAGAAAAATTACACCAATTCAAACAAAAATCCAAACACCAGTTGATAAATGTAGTGTTCAGATTACATTGTGGACAAATTCTTGTAATTTTTCCTAGGCTGTTTAATATCTTGCTCTAAAGACAAATCAGACACTTGCCTTTACATTGCAATTTACATTGCATCCAATATGGTACCAAAAACTACTGTGGTCTTCTGGATCTCAATTATCCCCTGGATACTGAGGGGAATAAATGAGAATAGTTGAAAAATTCTTAAAATGTGGAAGAATTTTCATAAGTGTATGTACTTCTTACTTTTTACAATGTAAGATGTTTTCCTGATATGTTACTCAGGAAAAAAAAATTAAGATTTTCAATTGGCTAATGGTCTATAACTCATCACTACAGATCAGACTCAGAATGCTAAGTAGTATGTTATGCCTCTACATTGAGATTTATTCAACAGAACTAATGTGAAAATGAGGTAGCATTCAACAGTAGTAATCATAAGCCTGTTCACTCATTTTCCACAGCTAATCCTGGGGTTTGTTGCAGTGATTTTTGACTTTTGTTTTGAAAATGGATGGTGAAATGTGCTAATAAACCTAGGACAGTGAAGTGAGTCCAGACAGCAGATCTTAGCTGAGACAACCTTTGAATGAAGAAAGTAAAGGCCAGAAATAGCCACTGCTACTAGGAAGAATTCCCAGGGAGTACAGAGTAAGTCTAAAAGATCCAGTGGGAATTAAGATTTATCACATCATAATCACTTACCCTGTGGCAAGAATGACAGTTCTCCACAGTAATTTTCTTAAGAGTACATATTTTGTACTTATTGTCTGTTTTGCTTTTATTTTGTATGAGAAATAGGTCTGTAGTTTGCTAAGCTTTCAAGGTTCAGATCTTTCTAATTTTCTCACAAATAATCACACCAAAAATAGCTCAGGAAATTATTAATAGGAAGCTCCAGTTTCTTATTATTGCTGATTTTATCTAATTACTGCATGTTGCTTTACACTCAGATATTTACACATGCATAGAAAAGCCTTACACTTGCCCTTACAAAAAATAAAATTACAGTAACTCCTGCAGTCAGATTGAACATAATAGGATTATCTCTTCAATCTATTCACTGAATGCCTCCATGCATGCTTCTTCAAATCAATAGTTATACTTACTAAGGAACTATAAAATGCATAGCAATTAAGAACAAGGAATAAAGCCTTACAACAGTATGTGCTTTTGAAGTTTATTTTCAGTAAACAGTCTTCACTTATTCTAAAAAAAAAAAAAAAAAAAAAAAAAAAGACGGAAAAAACACAAAAAAAAGAAAGGAAGGAAGGAAGAACAACACATTATATTTTAATGCTACAAAAGCTTTAAAAATGGGATTTTCTAAGGAACTCAAGAAGATCAGGCACCTACTCCCTTAAGCTCTTTGGAAAATTGTAGCATTTATCTTCAGAAGTGCTTACAGCCAGCTGGAGAGAGGCTGCTGAGAGGATCCCGCCAGGATTTCACAACCCCGAAGTCATGTAAATTGTATCACCCTCTTGACTTGCTGGAGCTTTTAAGTAACACAGCAACGTTTCTGTCCACCGGTCCCAAGTGCCCACCGGTCCCCGGTGTCCCCAGCATGGCCCGAATGGCGGGGGGCAAGGAAAGCATATTCTGAGCTCCAGAAAGAGGAGGGAAACATAAGAGAGGAGATTCCCCGGGGAGGCAGTTTATCTGTGCACATGGAATTGGGCCATCCCGAGGGGAGAGCCCAGGCAGGGCTCAGGAGCAGGCACTGCCTCGGTGGTGGAGTCCCTGCGCCGGGAAACACGGTACCCACCGGGCAATGCTGTGTGCAGGCTTCTGCCAAGCTGACAGGCTTAGCCTTGTACTTGTGTGACCTGAAACAGAACATCAAGGACGGACCTGCCTCACCAGCACGGGCATCCCTGCTGGGAAGGGCACTCGGAGTCACCAGGAACTGAGCACACGGCAGCCGCTGGAAGGTGATGGACTGGGAGGAACTGCAATAGGGCTGAGGGAGCTGGAGACAAGATAGTCCTAATTCAATGTCAATGCTGTGTTAACAGAAAATAGAGCTGAGGTTGGAACTTTCACAGTTGTTTAGTACTGCTGGGGAAAAACTGTCCCAAGGATCAGCTGGATCATGTCCACTGAAAGATGGGAAACACAAACGAAGGCAGCGGCACAGACAGCTGCATGGGAAAACAAGCAAGATGAAAATCATAAACCATGGTCTGTGAGGGACTCTTCCAAGTCTCACTCCTGGTGATAAGCTGATTGCAGTCCTTTCCCAAGACCATTCCTACTGCACCAGAAGTCAGAAGCAAATGTTCTGTTTTTTCCTTAGAAATTTGAACCAAATATATTAAACAGGACATCTTGCTTAGACACAATCTCGTCACTCAGAGTCAGGCTTTTAAAAACTGGAGTTTGAAAGAGGCACAGTAAATGAATCTAATATAGTTTTGTTAAACAAATGGAGATGTGTAAAACCTCAACTAATTAAAAATGATACTTGTACAGAAATGCTATATATTTGTAAAGGTTTATGAACACTGACTGAGTTTGTTTTTATAGCTCAGAAGCCACCAACTGTTCCTCTCAAAGTCTGGGTATCTCTGTTTTGTGTCTGTACAAATGGAAAGATGAATTTTCCAATACATGACTTGCATTTCAGCATTAAAGAAAACAGCTAAATAATATATAATGCAATATAGAAATATATATGCTTTCAAAATTGAATAAGTGTAGTGAGCATATGTCTCAAGAGATAAGAATAGCAACTGATCTTATATTAAAGGCCCAACCCTTCTACAAAACAGGCTGCATTCAATCCCCAAAGAAACAAGGTCAGTAAACAAACATATACTATTGCATGGTAAAAACAGACAAGTCAAGCACAGAGAACTCCTTTCACAGATCATGTTTGATTTTCCTACTTTGCTCTGTCAGGAGCAGCAGTGACAGCTTAAGTGTTAAAGCTTTTTCACATTGCAACAAACCAAATAAAGCCTAGTTGTACATTTTGGAATTTATTTTACACCACATGTAAAATACAAACAATATAGGGAGTTTTCATCATTGTCGAACAATAGCAGCCACTGGTGACTGTTTGCAGAGATGATCTTTTCCTCATATACGAGTATTTGCTTTCAGAGTAGCAGAAGCATGTTTGATAGCCAGCTCCAGGAGCCAGGCTGGCCAACACAATTATGGCACATTCTGTCAGCACATTTCCTCCCTTCAGCTTTACTTCTCCAATCTTTT
Organism: Calyptomena viridis; assembly: GCA_013390005.1. Taxonomy (NCBI): domain Eukaryota; kingdom Metazoa; phylum Chordata; class Aves; order Passeriformes; family Eurylaimidae; genus Calyptomena; species Calyptomena viridis. The sequence continues at coordinate 388,556 of WEIV01026905.1, forward strand.
TCAATATTGTTAAAATGAGCAATCATTCATGATTCACACTCCCAAAAAAGGCAGAAACCAACAATTCCCAATGGCTATAAATTATTAATGCAATTGTGCCAATCACACAGAGCTTAGTGCTTTTAAAAATGGAATGAGATTATCTGCACAGTTATTTTCAATCAGATTCATCTCTTATTAGGGGGCATTATGCATACGGCTTGCTTTCAGAAAGTCATCTTCTTTAAAAAAGATTATTGCACAGTCATTTCTTGTGAAATACTATGCAAGCTCTACACTTAGATACCAAATCAATTTTTTGTTTCAGGAAATAATTATATTTAATGGTTATTCTGTAGACTGATTCTTTCCAATGTAAAAGCCAGTTCAGCTCTCAGTTGTTATTCCCATTCAAACCATTCCTGCTTTGAGTTGGCTCTGATGTACACAAGTCTAGCAAATACATAGGCAGAACTGGTGGCTGTGGTATAGCATTATTTTGCTGCAATTGCTTTAACAGGCTGTAATAGAAAAGTTTGTAAGAGTTAATGTACAGTGTATCTGTTAAAAATAGCTGGGCTATACAGCGGTCTCAAAAAATACAAGGCACAAAAACTTCCTCTCTGGTACACAAAAAACTAAGGAAAAAAAATTAGAGCAGTAGAGATGCAAAGGATGTAATTATAAAGGTCAATTCCATGGAATCCAGAAGGTGGTCTTTCCTTTTATGTTCTCTTTGGCAAATGCTGTTCAAATGTTTGTTCAACTTTGGGCTCTATGTTGCCAGTGCCTGCACTAAAGGCCATGTGGAATAGACTGAATGAACTGGAGACACAGAACGATTCTATATTTACTGTTGCATTTTGTGAGAGGCTTGTAAAATTGTCCTTGTACTCCCAACACCAAATGCAAAGAAACTGCAACCAAATTCAAGGATGCCTCAAGGTGCAGGAGTAGGAGTATTCCCTTAGGAATAAGAACTGGCTAGCAAGGTGGAATCTGACCTGCATTAAATGAAGATCGTTTGGGAGCTGAAATACTGAAATCACAAGGTTAAAGAGACTGATTAAGCACTTAAGCATGTTCCATGTAAAGGAACTTAAATGTAATCTGAGTCAACAAAAACATCAGTAGCAGACTCCAGCAAATGCTTAACTGTCTTACTCAACCAAGGCCAAAAAGCAGCTCTCACTTTCTAAGAACCTCGCTTTTTGCTCTCAGCATGACATTATTTTATCTCTTGTACTGATGGAAAAAGTGATCTTTAAAACACTGAACAATCAACATACTGCATTTTGCTATATTATTTTACATATTCCAGCTCTGTATTTCAAGTACTGGCAGTCATCGTATTGAACTCATCTTCTACAATATGCAGAACTGTCTGATGCTTGTGGTCATATGCCATGGTGCCATTTAACAACATGTATTCCCATCTGTGAATTTGATTTCTGGCATTTGGCTTGTACTTTATTTTTCCCATCCAGAAGTCTGGCAATAGTTTCTTTCTATTATTCTGATAAGAGTGTGGGTCAAACTCATTCCACTGTGAATGTGCATTTGTACTTGCAGAGAGTGATTGATTGGTATCAGGCAGAAGTGATGTCTCCTGTTACATTTCTGGCATGTTATTCTGTGGTTAATCAGTGCTACTGAGTGTCAGTCAAACCTACCAGATGTGACTCTAATGGATAGCTGCTAGTTGCCTGATGTCTGTTTTGTCACTGATGTGACTAGAGTGCTCCTAAAAGTTAAAAAGAAAAAAAAAAAAAGAGCACATAGCTTACCAAGTATGAGGAAACTGTATTTAGTAAGTAGCTGTATTTGTGTGTCTCTGCTTTTAAATATTCAGTCAATTGATTTTTTCAATATTAATTAATCACAGGACTATCTGCTCTTGTTTTATCAGGAAAGATTCATGTGAAAAAGTACTTGGGATTTTTTTATGGGTCGGGGGGGGTGGGGGGAGGGGAGGTAAAAGAGTGTTATTACTAATTTAGTTATTTCATTTCTTAGCAGTTCTGGAACACATGTATTATGAATAATCTTAGCCAAAAACACCACAGAAATTTCTATCACGACTATGCCTTTTAGGCCGAAGCAGAGTCCTGCTGAGGTAAACACTGTCATGAAGACAGAAAGGAAGATTGTTCTCTCCCAAAAGGAGCTTAAAAATCAGTCACAGTGAAGGACTAAAATTATTTTCCTTTAATTACAAACTGCAAATCCATCCAGCTTTAGAGCCAGTATGAATCAAAGACTGAAACTTGAAATATCCCAAGATTCTTTTTCCATTCTGGTTTATATCTGAGACTGGCTCTAGAAATACCAGATATTTGACAATTAGCAGGCTGGAACATCCAGCTCATATTTATGACATGTGCTTAAATTAATCAAATTGCAAACATTTAACTATAAGGATATTTAGTCAAATACCATCTTTAGCAATGGCTCATCCAATTCCACTGGGTCTAGACTTTATTTATGGATACAAACAGAGCTGATACAATTTTTTAAAAAGAGGTCAACTGCTTAATTGTTGTTTAAGATTGTATTAGATTGATGTTTAACAAACTTAAACAAACTTTTATTTTGTATTTGCCAACATTTTGTCCTCATTCATTAGTTTCAGTAGTATTATTTCTTTCAGCAGGATTTAGCTTCAGAAAGCCTGTCTGTAATTTGAAAATAAAAGTAAAATGTGTAAAACCTACAGTCAAACTCTCTTCAGTTTTACCAGAAACAACAAGGTCACCTAAGGATGTGCTTGTTAGGGACTAGAACTGAGTAGGGCAATGAAACAACTTACATGTCCTGAGGCCTGTCAGAGAGCAAATTTCAAAACTACCTCTACATTTTAGAGTTTTAAAGGAGGAAAAACATATTTGGAATAAATAAATCTCAAAGTTCAGGGTGAACTTGGTAGGTGAGCTTGATTTAGGAATTGCTACAAATTGACATTTTTGTTTTTTGGCTTAATTTGATTTTCTGACCTGAATTTTAATATAGTAGAATTGATTAATGTTAGTTGCTGAAATGGAAATTGAATCTAAAAAGAATTCTCTTGAAAATTCCAAGGTATGTTCTTCTCCTAATGCAAATCTTTAGCAGCTGACAAAATTTACCTTTGAATTTAGCCTCAATCTGGAGATTAAAATGGTCCACATGATGTCTAATGGAAAACATCAGGAAGGCAGTTTTTCTAAAGAACAACTTCAAAGATTTTGTAATTTTATTTTTAAGCAAATTGTAACTTAAACAAAGCATGACTTGTAAACCTTGCAATGAGAATGAAGATGGTAATTGTGCTTCATTTTGGTCTCTCAGCAAACAAGACCCTTTCTTTTCTGACATCTCAGAAAATATTGATATATATTTAATGCAAAGCACAATTTGACCTTAATTCACTGACCTAAAACATTTATATGCCTTTGTTGCTTTTAATTTTCAGTGAAAATGACATAGTACCTTAAACACACCCCCAAACAGCACTGTGGTGGTTTTACATATTATTACTAGGTCAAACTCAAGATCATAGTCATTAGTTCTAAAACTACTGTTCTATTGAAGCGCAGAAAACAGAAGGGAAGTTGATTTTCTGGCACTTTTCTGATGGGTCCTGATGGGCTTTTCACATTACTCAGATATCATTTAAAAATAATACTTTAAAGAATTCTGAGGAAGAAAATCTACTCTTACCATTATCATATCTTCCTTCAGCTGAATTAATAATACTGAGAAATGTAGAGAAATTATGAATTATTCTAAGGACTCAGAATTCTGCAGATACCATGTTTTACAGCTTCTTACACATTTAATATATGTAAATATATGCATGTGTCTGTATATATGCATACAACACAGTTCACAGCTTTTTACATGTGACTTCCTTGCACCATAAACAGACAAGTATTGAAGCTGTAGCTTCAATAATTCCTTTTAAGCAAATGTAGCACAGAAACTCGGCCAGGAGGACATTGGACATGGCTAACATTGATAATGCCAAGAAAAAGCATACATCTAGATGTGATTGAAAAAAAATGAGCAGTTTAGCAGTAAGGATATTTATAGCACTGGAAGCATAGAAGAAACATGAAGTTAAACTCAGAAAGTCAAAGGGACCAATTAAGAAGAGGTAAGGGAAATATTGTGGTTATAACTGAGTCCCTCACAAATGCAATGACCACCTTTATGATGTGCATTGTAAACCTCTCTTACATGTGCCAGAAAAATGGAACACTGATCAGGAGAATTTTAAACTGCATAAGCCTCTATAAAGGGCCTAAACAAAAACATCACAGAGCTGACTTCATCACATGATGGATTTAGGGAAACCACAGTGGTAAACACTGTTTACCAATTTACCCAGCCCTTTCTATGCTGTAACAGCAGTTCTACAGGATTTAATTAACTGGTACCTATAAAGTACTGCAAAGTTAATATTAAAGTGGCTAAGCAAGTGCAAACTATTACTAATTTTAATATAGAGACCTGTTCCTTGGAAAGAGATGGAGTTTTACGGCAGGAAGGGTTTTATGCAGGAATGGGTTAGGCCCCCAAAAAAAGCCTTGGAGACAAAATAAACAGAAACAAACCCTATAGTTTTAACATGCACCTCTCTTAATTTAAAAACTATGAAGAAAAAATAGGTGAAGAGAACAAGCATAAAAAAAGAGTAGTAACCATTTTGTACTGTACTTAATACTTCTTGAGTGTAGCTAAAATATAAAGCAGGAAAACAGCAAATTCTAGAAGTAAATTACAAAGGGTTGCAAATGTTTGTCTGTCAAACCAATTCCCTTCATATTAGTGTTTGGAAACCTTTTTTATGCTCTCGAATGGTGTCATTAGCAGTAAACAAGGTGGCCCAGGGGACAGACTTGCTGTGGGGAAGTGCAGGGTGGCAGCCCCACTGCTCTGGGTAGTGCTGGCACTGCCAGGGGCACATCCTTCACTGGGGTATCCCCCGTGCCTCCACACAGCAGCTCTGGTCCTCCCAGGGAAAGGGACTATCAGAGCAGGTGATCCCGTACACACGTAAGAGGGTATTAACAACACACAGCTAAAGGAGAACAAGGAGGGTCCTCTCCAGCACCACTGTCTCGGGCAGTGACAAGGATGAAGGCAGGTTCCCAAACAAGCTCACTGGGAGACAGGAACCTTCTGCACTGCTGCTGGTTTAAGCTTCAGCCCTTAATGGCTTCCTGACAAACCTTTGGTTGTAGCTTCAGCAGCAAGCAGACATGCCCTTTCAAATTTCCACTTTATTTTTTATACCTTCATCACAAGCTAGTGATAGGAGGCTGTTTGCACACATTTTTCCTATGTATACGTTCACATCATGCAAACAACAGCCTGCTCTAATAAATACCTCTGAGCACCTTCAAACCACTTGTCTGTCACATCTTTTTTCCTTCTTGAACAGTTGATCAAGTAAAGGAACATAAGATCTGGTTTTCTGGACACACGACATTAATAATGAGATTTCAAAACATGTCTAAGGATGGTACTGAGATTGACTTATTTCATAAACCAGTCAAGTGATTTGGTCACCTCATTTATCTCTATCTCTAGAAAGCTGGTGGTCTCTTGTGTCAGAGAAGATACAAATGCTTTTGTAGCTCCATAACTGTTTTGTTCCTTAGGATGCTCTAAAGTTTATCACCAAGCCAACAAAGACACAATGAAAATGTTCCACAATGCAAGAAAGCTGTCAGGTTGTGTGGTAATGCTGCCAACAGTGTCACTGTGTCAGTGCCTTTTTAAGTGTTCTTTATACTTGTTAGGCACTCTGTGTTTGCATCTGCACCCTGATCCTCTCATCTGCTAAACCTGGTCCCTCACCTTTTTAGAATCTCTCTGACATACAAAGTAATTTGGGTGCTGGGGGACTTTGTGTGTTAAACTGCTGGCCTTGACTACTGCCCAGCAGAGCCTGCTGTGTGAGCTGCAGGTCACAAAGGGGCAGTGTTGAAAGGATGTATTGCAACTAGAAAGTATGGACAAGGAATTTCATCATCTAACACTTACAATTCTTCAGGCCCATCATGCTTATGGCTAAAAGTTCTTTCAGGTCTACCAGTCCAACCAATGAATCAGATGGGAGGTTTGTGGAGCAATCCCAGGTAGGAGCATATCACAAACCTGCCTCAAGCTGTGTCTGGGAATAAAATTCAATGAAATTGTAATAAATATTTTTTATTATGTTCTTACTACAATTAAGGACCAGAATGAAAACATTTACCTTAGAAGTGGTGTGTTTTTCATTCACTAAACTGAAATGGCTTATAAATCTGACCTCACTGTTTTTCTAACTGTAGTTATAGGCAGTAGTTTTTATAACTGCTTTTATTTGCTTTTAACAACACAGTCCTAGAAAACTGTTAGATATAGCTACATACTAGCCCCTTCAAATTACTCACTTCATCCCCTCTGCTTCTCCACATGCCATTTTTATCACATGTGAGCATGAGTAGCATTTCTAAATGTCATTTGGCTCAGCATGAGGGCCTACTAGCAAGAAGGTAATGCTGACACTTAAAAAAACCAACTAAACAAAGCAAACCCCAAATCAAACCAAAAAATCCTCAAAACATATACAACATTTTTTTGACAACATTTTGTCTACACCTGAAATTAATTAGATGGTCTGTAAAACAAAACTCAAAAAAAAAGATGAAAAGGGAAATGCAACACTGCAAGAATTTCTCCCACGCCTGGGACCAGTATTTTTTAGATTTCTTGATTGTAAGATCATAGAAATAAAATAGAAATTAAAAATAATGCAGGAAAAATACACAGCCACATTTTCTGAAGTGTTGAGACACAGAAATAAGCATCCACATGCTCTTGCTCTGTTCACATCTTAATTAGTGACAATTAGTCAGTAATCTGAAATCTTAAAAGTATCACATATGACATCAAGTTATTTCCACTTTTGACTGATCTTTAACTGCTTACTTAGACTGATTAAAAAAAAAAAACAACAAACCTTTCAGCTGCCTAGGTAATACATTTTCCAGTGTTCATTGCTAACTTTTTAGATAATATTTCTCAAGAGGCCTTAAGTAATTAAAGAGGTTTTAATCACCAGGATCCTATAATGAAGGAAGCATTTAATGATGTGCCAGAGTGTGATCAGTACTAGACAGAATATAAAGGAAGCTACGGATCTTCCTCAGGGTTGTTCCCTCTGCACAGACTATCCAACCTCACAAAGGAGGCAGTGCTGGGTAAACTGGAGAAATCATGTCACAGTCTGCAAGTTCTCCTGGTTTAATAAAAAAATTACCTACTGCTACATCCCATCTCCTGCTGTCTGCTCAGCACCCCACGTCACTGAGCACCCAGCCTCTGCTGCCACGGCATCAGGCTGCTCCTCAGTCCTTCATGGGTTTCCTTCTCCTTGCATTCCATGTAGCAAGACAATATTCCTTATTTTCACGAGGCGAATTGAAGTGACAAAAAGTCTGAGATTAAACTGACAATTTAATGCTGCCTCCCAGGCTCAGATCACAGTGCTGGTCCCTGCTCCACCCCTACCTGGTTTCCCCATGTGCTGTAAGGAGAGGCAGCATGCAGGACTCCATGGAGGAGGAGAACTTGAGAGGGCAGCTCTCAAAACATCCTGCAGCAACGTTTTTCCACAGTTCTGCCACCTCCTAAATCATGTCAATGCACAGAACATTTTGTGAATCTTGTTTCAGGAAGAATTTCCAACCACCTGCAGTACATGAACACAGAGAGAAAATGTATTTCATCTGTTAGGAATAGTGGTAATGTCTTAGTTCCACAACTAAATACCACCAACCAAAGCAGCACTGAATCCTAAGTGGAGATCAAATAGCTGAAGGCTATCACATGCACCCACAGCCACATGTACAGAATCAGGAGGAAAGGAGACAAATGAAAACAACACACTTGATGAATTAAAAACAACACTATATCCCAGGGAAGTCCTGCACTTGGTGCAGGTATATCACACTGCAGTCACTGCACTTTCAAATCAGCATGTAATAGAGAACCTATCTGGAAATTAATTGACAGTGTATTAAGTGGGATTTAGAGAAAAAATACAGTGATTGTTGCTGAATTCCTAAGTCAGAGCCCTTGCCCCCTCCAAAGCTGCAAGGGATCCAGATGTGGTGCTAAAATAAGAACAGAGAGCAGTTTATCTGGGATCCAAACTTTTTCTCAGTGAGCTTAATGCAAAAACTCCTTCTAGTTTAAGTGGACTTCAGCAAAACTAATTCCTAGTATGTGATTTTACTACATGTTTTCTTAGTTTGTATCCATTATTTATATTCTAAAATATTTTATATCCCTTTGCTAGGCTGAAGGTAGTGTGCATTTTGATGTTTACAAGAGACAATCCAGCCTATTTTAATGCATTTAAAATAAATATACTATCATTTGGCCAAGAGCTTCCATTAGTTTTTATGGAAACAAACTTGTGAATTATAAGACATAAAACAAGCCCAAAAAGTTTATCATCTGTTGAAGAAGACAGGTGGCATAGAGAGCTACAATTCTCTTTGGATGTATTTTTTTTGGATGAATTTTACCACTATTTAAGTCCTTGGCCTTTGCACTTCAGATAGGTATGTTCTGCCACCCACACAAGTTTCTAACCAAAGCTTGAGTTCAGTATGTGTGCAATATTTCCAAGTCCCAAAAGATACTGCAACATTTGGTACAGCCAAACATCTTGCTTAATTCATTATTCACTATTTAAAATTTTGTCAGAAATCCAGGCATGAAGTGAAAGAATAAAAAAAGTCAGATAAAGAAGTGAAGCAATCACACCATCATCAACAACATAAATAAATCAGAAAGCCCATATGCTGGAATTCATGAATTCAAATTACATGATGGAAAACTTACACATAACAGAAATAGCACAAAATCCAGGATAAAAGGGGCACATTTCCAACGAGTAATTGCCACAACTAGTACTGCATGTTTTTCTTCTCTGAACATGTAGCTTTATTAAGTGGGACAGTAAACGTTCCTTCCTGATGCTTTCTGTAAACTTTCACATCCTCCTAGAAACACAGTGGTGACCTGGGATGCACAAAAAGCTTTGCTGTCAAAGCTCCCCACCAAGCCCTACAATTTATGTAGCAAACTACATGCTTTTACCCTCCCAAGACTATACTGAATCAAGAGAAAATGCAATCTTTTCTGTAAGTCCTTGTACTGGAGTACAACTCCTTGTACTCCAGGAACTCCAGAACAGCACTGGCAGACCAGAGCTTTGGTGATTCCACCTGGGGGCAAGGGCTGCACTCTCCCTTGGTCAAAATCTCTTGAAAAAGTCTCTTGCAACATGCACAAAGAATAAGCAGCTTTGTAGCTTTGGCAACCCGGCTTTAGTCTTCCTTTTACATCACTGGTGGAAATGCATCACTCTTGCTTTTTCTTTTAAAAGATTTGATTGAGTTATAATTACAAACCTGATTTTAGCTGCATAAGTATCTTTAGCAGGTATTACAGGAGTCTAAGAAGAAGCCTGAGCCTGCAGATGGCTGATCAGAAGTGACTCTTCATGGCAATGGGAGCTGAAGGGCCAGGTCTGGCTCAGGGTTCCAGCAGAAGGTGTCCCTGCACAAATGGACTGTAGCTGCCAAGGAAACAGGCACTGCTGCCACGTGGACTTAAAAAATGAAACTAGAAGGCTTTCTCAGCAAAGAGATTTGATCAAAGTACAAAGGATTCCAATTCTCCAAAATATAGCTGATTGCAAATAACAAAAGCAGACTTTGCTATGACAGTTTGTACAAATCTTCTCTGAAAGGATATAAAACTTGATAAGGAAGTGTCCTTCTCTGAAAGGACACAAACCCCTGATACCTATTTAAAATTTTGCATGGGAAACCTAATTATTAATTGCTCTATGCAGTCACTGAATAAGGTTTTAGCATATTAAACCTAGGCAAATAAGATTGTAATAATACATTGGTTATACAACACAAAGAGTTTATATCTTGAAAATACCACCTATCATAAAAGTTAGGTTTTTGTTGTTATCTGAAGAGACTGGTGAAAATTATTGGCAGAGTATTAATAGTGCCACAGAGTTAGAAACTGTAGGTAGGAAAAATACAAGAGAAAATAGGATGTTATCAGAGACCTTCAGGCTAGAAACCTGCTTTTGAATTCCTAAATGTGTGATAAGAGGAGTTATATAACATGGTTAAAACTCAATAAACAAAGCCTGTCTGCTCAGGAAGCCAGAATTAGACCATTTGTTTCCTATAAGGAAGAATGTTTAAAGTTATTTCTCTGTCAATGGTAAAACTATGAATAAACCCAATGAAAAATATAGAATCTGTGGGAGTAAAGAATATGCTTGGCCATAACTTCACTTTTGTTTCACTAACAAAGTATTGCTAGTTAAGTGTTCCTCTATTTGAAAATATTGCATCTGGTAAGACAAGTTTCTATTCTAATCACCCACAGAGTAGGGAAAAAAGAAGTGGAGCACTGAAAACCATCAATTATCTTCCTGGTAGTCTAACCCACTTCAATGGATGAAAATTTCTAGACAAGAAAATCAGTTTTATCCAACTTACCAGTACCTTGGTTAGCTGCTAATGTCTTTTGTAAAACCACCTGTGTTATGGGAAAAGTGTAAAGCTTTTAAAAAAATGACCAGAGATTATAATGTGGGTTTACAGCACATTTTTTTTAAGGGAGCTCACGCAAGCAGCATTCAATGTTTTAAACACTTCCTTAACTGAAGAAAGTGGCCACTTGTGTTGTTCAAACACTGTCTAAGTGCTCAAACAGCAAACAAACCGTGTGCATTGGATGAAAGGTACAATTTTGTTTCTACCTCCTTCTTCTGTTATGTACATAATGTGAACAAGTCCAACAGCATACTCAGATTTCTCAGTCTGGAAATGAGTTTTTCAGAAATGCCAGCTATGCTGACAGCAAACAGGTCCATTAAAAGAGGCAAAACGAGTCCGGTCATTCCTGGGCTCCCGTTCCTTATAAAGAAGGAAGAGAAGCTGCTGCTCAGATAGAGGGAGCGAACAAAGGAAGAACACGAATCAGCAGTGCACCCTTGGGGCAGTGGATGCAAACTACACAAACCACGGGAGCACAGGCGGCAGGGCAGGGAACCTTTCATGGGACACGTGTCACTACTGCCTCCACTGCCACCAGTTTGTCCCCCCAGTACAAAGACTGACATACTGGAGCCAGTCAGGAGCTGGAGCACACACTGCACTTGGAGATGGTGAAGTCAAAACCAGGGTCTTCTGAGAGACTGGCAAAAGGTCAATAGTGACAAGCAAAGACAAGTAAAACCAGACACACAAAAAAAGAATTTTTATAGCAAGGCCAGCCAAACATCAGCACAGGCCTTGGAGGGATGTAAGACTTGTCAGAACTACACCCAAATCAACCTGATCAAAACAGTGATATTTAGTTTCAGTAACATTTGTTGTGATGCAGCGACTACTTTCCTGAGAAGACATGTACATATGAAAGTGAAAAACAATGACTGTTCTTTCAGTAAACTTTGACTATATTCCATTCCAGTGCTATGGGAAAGTCGACTTGTACCACTATAAATATTTACATCTTCAAAAAGAGCTTGTATTTTTGTGATTTATACTGATGACCTGCTTAAAACAGGTAACTTTGTGAGGTCCCTGTAGATGTAAGCTGCATGGGGACTGTTCCTGGGAAGCTGTGCAGGAGGAGGGCCCGGAGCTGAGCCCACACCACTGACCCCACAGGCAGACTGGGGAAACAGAGAGCTTGGCAAGTAAAATACTTACGACATTATTTGTCCTTTCCTGACTTCTTTTCACCTGGTTTTAACAAGGAATGAGAGCTGAGGAAGGTCAGGCCTGTGCTGCAGATGGCAGCAGACCAGGGGTCAGGGTGGGCTTACTCCTGATGGATCAACAGCCTGTGGTTTGGGGGCAGCCCTTGAGCCTTAAGGACTAATTCCATTAAATAAACTCCAGGTTTGTGTAAGAGATACATGCCACTTCAGCTCTAGCTTACACACACTCTTTAAACATAAAAAAAAAAAAAAATCACTCCTTGCTTACAATTCCCTGCAGAATAATAACCATTAATCAAATGCAGGATTTAAGTTTGCTTCTGATACTGAATGGTATTTATGGAAACACAACAGGGATATGTGTGTGTCTGTCATCAACGTAGTGAGAGACTTTTATCTACAATTACTTTTTTCAGAATTTATTTAAATATTTTACCACTGTCCGTACTCTGAAAACTGGAAAATAAATATGATGATGATGCATTACTTGCCTGTCAGTAAATTAGAGAGTATTATCAACACAAGGATTCATAAAGACCATCTAAAACATGGTTTATGCCTGAATTCAATTTTTGGGTGTCTCAAGTCTGACTATTATTTTATGACTTGAGCTCTTAGAAATGCCTTAATTAAACTAAAAAAAAAAAAAAACCACAAAACAAAAACCCAAACCAAACAAAAAAAAAAACCACCAGAAACAAAAAAACAAACTTTTGCCCCAACATTTTTTGTTTCATCAGGGACTACTTTTAACATTGAATTTTTTACAGCAAGATTCTGTTCCTTCTTGAACTCATGTGTTATTTGGGATGCTCAAAATGGATCTTGGTGGAGTTCTTACCAGAATGTAAACGTCTTACATTTATACATAAAATTACCATCTTACCTACCATGTTTTCTCACAACAGACAAAATCCTGTGCACAGTTGGATGCTTAGCAGTAAGCTAGCTGAAAACTTCTATTTGCCCTCAAATTATGTTTGAATCAATAATAAGCTACAGAGATTTAGCTTCAAAAGTATGTGGGAGAGAGAGAGTCAAACTCATGAGAGGAGCAATTTTCTAGCCAACAGCTCTGTCAGATCTTTTACTTCTGCCAGTGGTCCTTAGTCTACTGTTGTACAGGGGGTTCCTCTGGTCAGGAACATACCACTCAGGCTGGGACACAAGAAGGAATTCCAAGTCCTTCTCAGAAACGTTGGTCCCCTTTGACGTAATGATGAAACATTCACTGAAACCACAAATGAAATTCAGGTGCCATGTATAGGTGTCTGGACTGCATTTCCCTCTTCCTTTGTGAACACCCAGTGAGCCAGGGCAGATCCCAGCTTTTCCAAAGTCAGCTCCTCTCCCGGGGCAGCACGAAGGCAGTGCCCCATTCCCAGCTGTGGGTGCATACTCTGCTTTCACGGGAACAAAACAGCCCCGCCAACTGCAGCCTCTCCCGGGGAAAATCTCCTCCTGCCCTGAAGCCATTCCTTTGTTCCCAGCCTTTTCTCTCTCCCCACCCGCTCATTTTATCTTGTCTGCTCTTGGCCTCACATCAAGCTGGAATCGTATATATAAATACAATATAACTGGAATAACTAATATATAAATTAGCAATAAACGTTCCACTGTGATACCAGATCAAAGTTAGAAAGAGCTGCTTAATTTCAGGGTCCACTGTACCCCTGAGCCAGCAGCACACCTTCCCTCATCGTTGCACATGTCCCCTCTGCACAGCAGATAGTCACTGCAGAGACCTATATACTTCAATGTGCCACGAAGTATTAGATCAAAAGAACAAAGTAAGAAATAAACTGACATTTTCCACACAATAAATAGCTTATCATTAGCATTATATAAAGTGTTATGACAAACTTAATTTTGGAACTATCGACAAGAGCCTGGAAGTTACTCTTTAATCATGAACTTTTTCAAAATGCCTTTGAAAAGGAAAGTCTCTGCTCTTGCTTTGGCACATCTGTTCTCATTTTTGGATTTATTGACACAGAAATCAACAAAATCACAAAGCTGATCTTCAGTTACCACCCAAGAGGGTTTTGTATCTGTTAGGGCTGTTCAGACTTTAGAGTTACTTTGATTTGTATAGTGGAAAATCATTACTCAAATCCTTCCCCTCATAGGCCCCAGTTCAAATGACAGCTTCCATGGGATCCCACGATAGCCAAGGCTATGAGACAAATCTGCCTTCTTGTAATGCAAACACACTACAGTGTAAAAATATAGAATTGAATTTATTTGAAAATATGCTAAAATAGGCTAGAATTCCTGAGTACAGAAACTCTGAGGTGGGAAAAACAGCTTAAAATAAAAGTATTTAACAGATCCACTCTCCTCCATCTAAATCATTGCTGGATTAAGCCTGTGCTCAGCCATCCTTTCCAGTCCAACACATTTCCATGTGATCACTCTCTGATCTAAGACTGTCTTCCTTTCTCACTAGGATTATCTGCCTCTGGACTTTAAAACAACCCCTAAGATCTGCAGACCACCACAGTGTAACTTCAAATACCAAAACAGTACCCAAATTCTCTGAGCCTAAGACATGATCAGTGAATGCATAAAATCTAGCACAAAGGACCCCAGTTGGTGATGGCTCTTATACAATAATTTAGCAAGTCAACCACATTCTAGACACTTTCTAATTTCTTTCCCCCTCCTGCATAAGAACCAATAGATAATTCTCATAAAACTTGTGGGTAGGAAAGCACTGTCTACCTCATTAACCAGCAGGAAGGGGGTCCATGAGAAAGCTGACCTGATCAATGACAGCAAAGGATTGTCAGAGTCAGACTCAAACCCCAGGAACTCTGCAAGAGCATTAAGCAAATTGGGTTGTTGGACAATGCCTGGTGCAAAGTAGGAGGAAAGCTCAATGCCAGCTCAGCATTTAAATTAAGCTCAAAACAAATGAAGAAAAATACCCTCATAGCCAACTGAGATCCAGAAATGGTTCCAAGGTAACGCAGCAACCAAGAACACAATTTTGGAGCATTTTTGAAATGAATTGACAAGATCCAATCAGTATTTCTCATATATTTCAGAAATCAACATCCATATATAACACTTTGAAAGTCAGAAGGGGCACATACATGAAAGGTTAGTGTCTTGAATGTAATCTTCTCTGGTTTTGAAAGATAGTCTGTAGCTAACAAGCATTCACTCACAGAATTTAAACCTCTTATCAGTCGCCTCTGAAACTAAGTTCACTGCACCCACCTGATATAAACTTCAGTATTTATAAAGGCTTACAAGATCAAAATCAATTGTTCATACTTATGTTCTAAATTGTGAAAAAAAAGAACTTTAGACTTCTACAATTTTCACACTTTCAGTGTAATAATCAAGATTATTAATATATTCCTGATGGTATATTATGCTTTACTCCTCTCCACAATTTTTGGGTGGATATTTCAATGGAGACAACTGTAGTTTTAAATAAATTAACATCCAGGGAAAGAAATTAAACATAAGTAGCATGTGTACTCCATTGTTTTGCTTGATCTACAGATTATACTTAGCTACTGTGAAAGTCTAATTTCATTTAATTTACTTTGTAAAGGGAAAGAAACCTTCCTATTATTCCTTCACTATTCCTAATCACCAAGTTCTCAAGGACTGAACAGACCCTTGTAATTACTGCAAAAGAATTAAATACAAACAAAATATAACCATTTAGCACACGTAGACATCTCTACATCATATAGTTTATAACCCTTTACATCCTGTGTGCATCCCACACCCCTGTTCTCCAGCCTTGTGCTGGAGCAGAGTGCCCATCCTCACCTCCCATGCCCTCCACAAGCTGGCATGTGGTTGGCAAAGGAACATGAAGAGCAAGCTGTGTTTTGATTTCAGTGATCACTAGCAGAGAAAGAGAATACAATTAATAAAAATTGTACAAATGTAGTGACAAGCAACTAAATCTGAAGTGCCACTAATATCTATAACTATGTATTTAGGACAAAGTAATTTATTCTTATACTTAAAGATAATGAGTCCTGTAATCATTTATCTTTTCTATTCCTACCAAACAGTAGAAATCCGCAATTCAGCAGAAAATTGCTTATAATGTGGCCAAATTACTGAACATCAAGTGTCCCTTGGACAGAAGTTGGCTCCTTCATCACCTCCCTCTTTCAAGAGGAAACAGAAAAGTGTTACTGAAAACATTTTCTAATAAATGGCACCATTTTAACATGTCAGTGCAGAGCTGATCAGCTTTATCAATTCCACTACACTGCGCTTGGCCACCTCCCTGCAGAACATTTCAATGCTGAATGCATTGCAACAAGGGTTAACCGCCTAAAGGAGAGAAAGTGTATCACTGCCAAACTTATCTCCTTGCAGACTTGCTTCAGTTCCCACTCCTTCATGACCTTTTTCTTTTGACCTGATGAAATCCCTCTCCAACCAACTCAATGGTGCCACTGTACACGAAGCAAGTTATTTTGAGAAGTTTGTAACAGAACATAAACACAGTTTTCAAACCCCAAGACTCTTTTCTGGGCTCTTTAAAGTTTGCAGGTCTTTCAAAACTCTCCTCACGCTGCCTGAAAAGACACATCAATGCAGCTGTGTATGGAGAGGCTGCTGTGACAGGCACAGTGGCAACGTGACACAGGGTTACCATGGCCTTCAACCACAGGCAGGCACCTCTGGGTGTGGGGAAGACAATATTGTAGCACCAAGTAAGTGCATGAGAGATTCTTTTCTGAAGGGTAGATGGTGGTGTATTCTTAATCAAGTCACTTATCTTCATATCAAGTTGACTGGAACAATTTTTTGCAGGGATGTTATTAGAGTCAACTAAAGCAAAGGAACTATGATGAAGTATTACCAAAAGAACAGCAGAAGTGCTCTGTAAAAACTGCTTAATCTTAAGAAATCAAATCAAAGAATAAATCAGCAAATGAAGCACCTTTAGTGCTTGCCAGCTGAAAGTTTCATTAGGTGAAGGAGGCAGAGTTTAATGGTCTTTTATTCTCCAGAATAGAATCTCTGTTCCTTAATTTCCAGGTTGCTAGGATTCACTGTCAGATAAGAAATACGTTTAGCAAAATAGCAGTATTTCAATAGTTTTCCATCCACACCAAGGTACAAAAACCCAAAACCCTTCAGTATTTCTGGGGAGATAGGAAGCTTCTTGCCTCCTCAAATATCACACCAAACACTCCACCTCTTAATGTGTCTTGTTTGAGTTTTCACTTATTGCAAATATTTAACATTATTCATCCTAAAGCCATCCCTGTATGCTGGGACACAGTGCAAATAACCAAGTATCCATTCTTTCTGCCCTAGGTGACATGAAATATATTTCTTCTTATATCTCACATTTTCTCCTAGTTTAAAAAAATGATTTTTTGAAGAATTGGAGAGACTGTTCCTTTCCATCAGCCCTTAAAATAATATCCAGTGCTTTGTGCAAGAGCAATTAAAAAAAAGATGAGTTCTGACACAAGCCTTATTTTTTATAATAGCAAGAGAAAATGTGAAACTCAGATGGGTCTTGTTAGTGCTAAATGCACTCCTACTGACTCCAATTTGTTTTGTTCTATTAATTTATCATTTTACTTTTGGAATGATTTCATAGTCTGCTAGGAAAAGGTCTCAGAAGCATGAAGCAGTGAGATAATAGAATGAAGATGCAGCTAACTGTGATATTTCAGAGCAATTTGAGTACTATTTGTGAATACACTATTATTCTAAACACAACCCTGCAGCTCTTTATGCCTACAGCATACACAACATTGTTTAGTAACAACAAATCTGACAGTCTTGGTGGGAAAACTCAGTGAACTCTGTGAGCTTCCAACCTTTACTGCGAGTTCAACTGGAGAAGACCCTGTAATGTATTAATCTGTAATTGCTGTGACTTTGCATTGATCAACTTCCTCAAGTCTATTCAAGTCAATCCTTGAACAGCACAAGCAGCAAAATAAAAAAAAAAAATCACTGTAGAAAATGGCAAAGGTATTGATACTATAATTTAGATTTAGTTGGAACTGGGACTTAAGTAACACCATGATGCTTCACTACTTAGACTGAAAGCCACGTTACATATTGTGGCCTTTAGCCTGTTTGACTGGTTTCAGAATTCTCAAAATTTCTGCCTTTAATTCCAAAAATAATAATATCCTGCTTCATGCTTTTCTTATGTACTGAGAATTCCTGCCAGCTACCAGTAAACAAAGACCACGTGAGGGATACTGTGATATGTGGGTACTTGTGCTTTCCAAGATCACAGACAAGTGTTCAGTAGCTCTATGAAAAATGTCCATCCACCAGCAGCAACTGAGAGACTCACAAGATGAATATTTAATATTCTTCATGAACTTCTGCAACCCCCACAAAAGAATCAAGAACTACAAACCCAGTTACACCTCACTGAGCAGAGCTATAAAATAAAGAACCCAAAAAGTGGGCTGAAGTGGTTTTTCAGGTGGTTTGTGTTATTTTTTAGCCTTTATTGTCACTGGTGCTCAGCAAAGTGACACCCTGGACGGCACAGCTCCTTCTGAACAAGTAACACCACATCTGCCTGTGCTCTGATACAGAGACTCAGACTAGTTTATTCGACAACAATCTTTATATTGTATTGAAAAATACTGGGTATGCATTTAAGATTTCACAGGATTAGGAGAATAAAAACCCAATGTGCTACCTCTGAAACACAACAGGGAAGTGCCAAGAGGTGTGGTCATTCTGTGTGCAGCCATGCTGGACATTAAAAAGAAATCACATGAGCAGAAAATAATTTCTATTTGGTACTTATCATAATGTAAATTACTTACCCCCCCAAAAAAAATTACTTACCTGACAAAAAAAAAAAAAAAAACAAACCAACAAACCTGAAAAACAGAAGAATTGATTTTTTTTTAAGCATAAAAAGTATTTCTAATTTGTTCAAAGTGTTTAAAACTAAAAATCAATGCAGAAATCCATTCTTTGGAAGAATGGCAGTCAAAAAATACATGGAGGAAGCTGAAGCATCCAACTTCAGCCCAGCAATATGAAAATGTCCACAAACATCTCAGCAGTGTGACAAGAGACACAGCAAGACAGACTCTCACAAGGTGCTGTACTGCACCTCCAGGGGAAGAGACTTGAGCAAACTTCTGTCCTCCCACATCACTGAGCTCTTCCCTGGCAACCCCCTCTGGAATTCCACTGGATGAGCTCCCGTCACGCTCTACTTGAATGACACAAATGTACTTTGTCCTTCTATGATTGAAGTAAGATGAAGCCCACCTTTGTCAGGACATTGCTGGGATCATAAATGGATTTGCCTGAGTCCTGTGTTTACCCTGGTTGAGGTAAATACTTCTTAACTTGGTATATTCCTGAGGGTCTTTCCTGTAAGTCTTGTGGAATCACCATGGTAATATTCTCCACTTAAAGTAATTATGCTTATATATCCTCTCTGAATACCTGAGGTAGTTATAATCTGCAGAAATAAAAGTAATCAGATAGCAATCAGTGTAATACAGCTGTGGACAGCTGTAAATAAAGGGTTTACGTGGGGATGGAGACATTGCAAAACTTTAGAAAAGTGGGTTATGAAAGACAAAAAAATAACCCTGTTCCATTTGGTGAGAATATGCAATTTAATCCATGTAGAAATCTTGTTCATCAGTAATTACAGAAGGAGATAAGAGTCTCCTCAATTAAGATCAGGCAGAAAATGGTTTTATTTTATGTGTCCTGAGAAGTATCACATCAAAAATAATTAGACAGAAAGACGTAAAAACTTTCAGATGTTTTAAATATATTATCTCCTTTGAAATTTAGAAAAGCTTCAAAGAAATGTCAGGTTCTGGCATGCTATGGAAAGAGCACTTGTGTGTAAAAAAAACAAGGCCCTTCTCCTAGTTTTATATATATTTGATGGAGCCACTCAAAAAAATAATAACTGAAAAACTAATTTAAATTCAGACATGATCCTTTGGATAACAGTTTTAGTGCAATGGTTGGAATTATTAGGAATGAGCCAGTGGCAAAACCAGGATTGGGAACATGACACAAAGGAGTTTCTGTCAAGCTTTTCCAATTATTAGTCTTTGCTTCCTAGTTATTTATATTTCCTTTCAACTCACATGTATAAGTCATACAGCAGTAATAGAGCAGCTCCATCTCTGAGGAACAGTCTAGCAACCTGTGCTAGGAAGCTTGTTTGCATTTTCATGGCTTTAACATTTTCCGTGGGAAGCAAGAATGAATTTTTAAAATTTTGCTTTATTGTTACATTTTCAGAGTCTCTAATCATTCCTCATGTCTTTGGTAATCAGTCTTCAGGGCCCACTCTTACTAATTAACTAATCAATTACACACTTGCTAATCTGTTTTATCCAAAGATAACAAAGTAGAAGGAGAAGGCAGACTACTTAAAAAAACATTTTCTTAAAACTCTACTCTGATCCTTGGCCTCACAGCCTTCCATATGGATTTTCCAAGCACCAACGTGAATTCATTTGGATTTGAGTCACTCATTGTACTCGCTCAGGGGGCTGTTATGTATGATGTGGATTGGCTAAGCACTGTCAACTCATTTGAAATCAATTCATTTATTGTTCACATCCAGTACACCATTTTGGATAGAGATAGAGTACAATGAAATGAGAAGACCACTGGAAGCCAATAACAGCACAGAAGAAAAAAAAGAAAAATATAATAGTCATGGACTGGTGACAAAAGAATAGAAAAGACAGAAATGTGGAGATCAAAGACAAACATTGATCAAAGACAGAAAAGGAACTGCAGACAAACCAGAACCTGTGATCAAAACCTGATGGAAAGGATGGTGTGATGTGAAAATAGCAAAGTACAAAACCTTAGGTGCACTGCTTCAGGATGTCATATGCACTTTTGATTCTCTACTAGTCTCTAATCCAGCCATGTTTAAGTATATGAATATCTCTATATCCCCCAGACATAGAAGATTTTTGCCTGGTTGTCCTGTCATTAACTCTCCTTTGTCCACTTTGCTGTCACGTTCATCTTCCTGACACTATTTTCAACCTCCTTTGCTAGTTGCAAGAAAGGATTTTCCCATATGTCTGTCACAAATTTCTCAACAAAGCACATGTGTTAAATCTCACCAGTTAAACTCTGGCACTGATCTAATTTCTGCAGAGCTCTTGCTGCAAATAACTTTAAATCACTAATTGTGGAGCTACTGCCCGATGAGCGTTCCTTTCCTGGCTGAGGTGCAAGGACCTGCTCCCCAGGGAGAAAGGTCTTAGAATTGCTGTGACACCTGTGTTTGAGTTCAGAGGCTACCAGATGTTGGCATGATTTGTGGTCCCTTTTTCCCACTGCAGATTTTGGGCAGAAATAGGGTCATATCACAGATTCGTGCCCCTGGGGTGATGGACATGCTCAGAATTCCTAGGCTACTATAAATCATTACTTTTGGTTCTCACTGAGTTTGTGAGAGTTGAACCCTGTGCAGGTTCATGCTGACAGCTCTTCCATTAAACTCCCAACTGGCACTCCCACATTTGGCTGTTGGTGGTGCTGTAGCAGATCACTTCTGAGGCACCACCAGGATATCTCATTTTCTTACACTATCTCATAACACTGGACAACAGGAAAGCTACAGTTGGAACTGATTGAGCAAGTCCATTTTGCTATAGAAAGGAAATTGCCCGCTTCAATAACTATTTTCCAAACAAAACCAAAATTTTTTACGGTTTTCAGACGATTTACCAGATAACCTTTATTGGTCAAATAATTCTAAGATTAGAATATATTCAAGATATTACTCATCAAATGGGCCAGTTAAAGCAATTTCCAAATATTTTAGGAAATCTGAAGTACTGTCACGAGACTAACTTTAGTCCTCAGAACCACAGACTGGCTGACATTGGCAGGGACCTCTGGAGTTCATCTGGTCCAGCCTCCAAAGCCAGTTGCTCAGGACCATGCCCAGATGGATCTGGGGTATCTCCAAGAAGGAAGACTCCCTGGGTAAACTGTGCCAGCGCTAGTCACCCTCCCAGTGCAAAAGTGTGTCCTGATGTTCAGAGGGAACATGCCGTGCTTGAGGTTGTGCCCACTGCCTGTGGTCCTGTCGGGGCACCACTGATGAGAACCTGCCTTTGTCCTTGTACCCTCCCTTCAGTACTAAAGCACATTTGTAAGGTCCCCCTGAGCCTTCACTCCTCCAGGCTGGACAGCCCCAGCTCTGTCAGCCTTTCCTCGCCCAGGAGATGCTCCAGTTCCTTCCTCACCGTCACGGCCGCTCACTGGACACTCGAGGATGCCCACGGCTCCTGCGGGGGGAGCCCCCACGTGGATGCAGAGCTCCAGCTGGGCCCCCGCGGGGCTGGGCAGGGGGGCAGCACGAGCCCCCTCCGCCTGCTGGACACGGTACAGCCCGGGGGACCATGGGCTGCCTTTGTCCCTAGGGAACATTGCTGCCTGAGGGAGGTGTCCAAACCCACCGGGTGCCTAAAAACTGCAAGCATTGACTTGGTCTGCACGGGTTCCAGACAGAAATAATTGCCTATGTTTGAAGAGCTGGCAACCGGTATTTTCTTGTGAGGGCATCTTGTGGCTAATATTTCACATTATTGGCAATAAGCCATGTCATAATATTTGGCTGCAGAGAATTGACTGGGGCACCAGGATTCTTAAATCACCTCTTACACCAAATGTACATCCTCATTTCACATTTAGTCCTGGTTCATAAAGATGGGATCATAATCAGGGGTTATACTGGTAAATGCCACTAGAAATTATATTTAAATAACCAGAGGTGTTTTTGTGAGATTGTTTCTCCTATGGCAGCATTCAAAATATTCTGTGTTTTGCTTGAGATATTTTAAACCTTCAAAAACCAAGCCATTAATTGCAATAATAAGTATGACATTGGTATCTAATGAATAAAGTACTGTTAATACTGCACCAAATATGGGCCCTATAAATTGCTGTATGTTTGGGAGGTGGTAATATAACATCTGTTCTAGGACATGTACTTCTAGCAGGAAAATGGTGGTTATATTTCCAAGGTATTTCAAGAACTACTATGTGCCATCCTGTGAAAATGGCAGTAGTTTTGTAATTTACCCAAAATATGCCGCCATAAGATTTTGCTAAGAAAATAAAATGTCTAAATCCAACACTGTTTCTACTGGCTTTACCACACTTCACAAGGTAACTCAGATGCTTGTCATTAGAAAATCACAATGTAAAGTTGCTGAGACAATCGTTGAATTAGATGAAGCTAGAGGAGAAAAGATTTAAAACTTCAGACTTTCAACAACTGGGATAAGAAGGACAAGAAGAAAAAATCTACCAAGTAATTTCCAGTGAGCCCGACTCTAACACTGCCACCATCCTGACAACAGCTCTATGAAAGCAAGGGCACTTCCTATTCTATTTCAGTAAATCTCCAGTCCCTATACTTGGCACCTCAAAGAAGCTCAGTTTAATAAGCTTCAAAAGAATTAAAAATTCATCCTCTCCTTTATCCCAGATACCCTTATGATGAGTTTTCTAGCACTGTCAGACACGAGGAAGTGATTATCTTAGATAAATTTGTTTGTACCATTTCTTGATCACAAATGATAACAGAACAGAAAATATTTGCCTTCATAAATCAAAATTTTATAGCTATCCTAGCAATGGGTTACAGTACATTAGGATCTCAATCTACAAGCTGCTGATGAAAGATGAACTATACAGTTAATGATTTAATCAGTACACTGTGTTAATTACAAATGAAACAGAAATCAAGATGAAAATGAAATATAGAAATAGCACATACAGGAGCAATCCTGCTTGCTTTATTCACTGTGGCATTCCTGTTTAAATGCAATGGAACTAGCTGCATGGCTGAAGCAAGCAGGGTTTGACCCGACTTATATTTATCCCTCATAAAAAATATTTACGTACTCCTGCCTGCAGTATATTTTACAATGTTCTCATTAGAGAGATTAACTCTATATCAAAGGAACAATATTAGAAGTTTCTAATGGAAATCAGAACAGTTGCAAAAATCAGGTTTTTTGGAAATGTTCTCATTTGGGCTGCCTCATTAATCCCTTTAACCATGGAACTCACATTTTAATTGCAGATAGTACCCAGGCTCCTAGGTTTCCAGAAACACAACTATTCCTCCACTGCAAATACCCACATTCTGTGGCCCCAGCTGTGGAGACAAGGACTGGGAGAGCTGCTGGAAAGGCAGGACAGTGCCTTGATGGAGGTGCTGGCCCAGCCCTTGTCCCAGCAGCTCCCTGGGTGCTGCTGGCACAGGAAGCCGTCCAGGCTCCCCACCCAGGCTCACGTTCTCCAATGTCCTGTCAAACAGCACCTCCCCACAGGATTGCATTAATCTTCATTAACCAAAAGAGGAAAGGGAAGCCCACATTCATACTTAGAACTGTGACTGATTAACGACAACCTTTTCATCCTCACACTTCACTTAAAACCAACTCCCTTTGGCTCCACACTTCCCATTCTGCAGAGGAATAGCACCCAGAGGAAAGGCAACACTGGCTTTTTTCAGCCAATGCAGTAGGGACTGCTCCAGGAAAAATAATTTAAATAAGCCTTCTGATTTCTTCATGGTGTCAGAGTTTGTTTCATTTTTCACATGGCTTCAGGACCTGAAGTACTTCAATTTACTTTGCTTTTCTCTCTTGCCTCAGTCCTGTAGCCAGTGCCGTCTCAGTGTATACCTTGCAAGTGGCTCCCAGCTGTAACACTAACAACTGTGATCTGTGATGCTGTCAGTGCTAAATACATCTGGCACTGTTTGGGAGCAGTAATATGGAAATTGGCAAACTTCTGTAGATAAAATAAATCCCAGTGGTGATCAGCACTTAACTGTGCCCCAGGGATCGTCCCCTGCCCATATGTGCAGTGCACTTAAGGAATCATTGCTTGCTGGTGGTCCCATCATAAGCTTATTAAACTCATGGCACCAGCTCCCTTAAAAATCATAAAAAATACAGGAGGTTCAATAAGAACCCCAAAATCTTCACATCGAACTCCAGCGATTATGTGATAAATGAGTAATACCCTGAGCATATACATGGGCACTTCATTTCTCTGTCTTCTTTAATTCTTGTCTTAAACTAGATCCAGAAATGGGTGAACACAGACTGTGAAGCTGTATTCCAGATTCAAATATTTCTAAGATAATTTGAGTACTTTTTGTTTTGCAAAATCTAATCTGAACATTCTCCATCCTTACCAAGTGGCATGCACTTATACATATGTATAAAGTAGATATATGTGTGTGTGTATCTTGCCACAAGGATGTAGTACAAGCAATTAAACCCTTGATAATAAATGGTTCATCAGTCTGCAGGTGATGTACGAGAAGTGATTGCTCCTGTAGGTACTAATCATCTGGTGCAATTGCTGAATTACAAATTCCCTCTGGGCTGATTGGATTTTATCAACAAGAAGTAGTGAAGTAAAAAAGGGTTTGGGGGTGAGTTCTTTTATAGTCTGAAACCTAATATTAGAAATTTGCCAACTGGAAATGAGTGCCTTTCCCTTGAAGACACACTCACGGTGACTGAACAGCTGTCAGAAAAATGTAACCATTTTCAGAACAGCCTCTGGGACCCAGTGTATTCTAAGGCAAGGATTAGATTAAAAGGGGTTTTTCCACCTCCACAAGAATATATGCAACTTTCATGCATACTGAAACTGCTTTCCCATTGGCAGAAAAACATTCCATAAATCTATACAGGGACTGAAATAACATGATCATACTTCAACTAAAACACAAGAGCTAGTTACTATTATCATTTGGACATTCTTCCAGTACAATTTATGGATTATACTCGAAAATATTTGTGAGACCACCAGTTTCCCTGATAGGAACCTGATGGACTTCTATGTATATTGAATTTAGACCACTGATGAAAATGGAACAGCATGTAAGTTTCAATAAAAGCCTTACCTGTTAACTATATTACTCTTTTATTTTTTTATTTTATTGTGTCACAAAATTAGTTTTCTTTAATCAAATATTAAAGCAGTAAATAGAGCTGTGGAAGATACTACCCATCAAAAATAAATCTAATCCAAAAAATCAAAAAGCTCTCCAAAACAGTCTTATTTCCATGTCACACAGTTTCTTCTGAAGTTTTTGAAAAAAAATTCATTATTTTGCTAACCTGTAAATGTTTGTTACTAATCTTGTTACTTTCCAAAACATATTTAATGGAAAAAGGATACCCCAAAGAATTTAAGCAATCAGAATGAATTTCAAATTGAGGTTTAATAGCAGCACTATGACTCTCTTCTTATTCTTCTGATGAAATTTTCTGTGAGCACAAGGTGAGTGTCAGCCATTTCAGCTTCACTTTGGCAAAAGGGTTAAAATCTCAAATTAAAAAGTGAAGCAGAACACTGTTTATTTTCTCTTTTATGAGTGTGTATTAAATCCTAATATGGTTATGGAATGTCATTACTTCCAAAAGTTATACCAAGCCCAAGTGCAGCCCAATTGCTTACAGCAGCTATTCCAGCAGGGAAAAACAGTGAGACAACATGGGATCCAATCACACAGGTGGGAGTTTTTTGGCAGGTAAGAGAAATTATGGTTTCAATGTGAAAACTGTTCTATGAGGAAATGCAAAGTAATATGGTGAAGTATAGATACAGCTGAATAACTTCAATTCTCTCTCATTAAGTGGCTGCAGTGTGGCTCTGCTACCTGGACTCACACAGGAATCAAGTACCTGGCTGTGCTTCCAGAGTCAGGAAGGCAGAACATGGTAACCACGGCCCTTCTGCATCTTCTCATCCAACATAAACTGATTTTTTCAAACAAAATTAAGTTTTTTCTCTTTTCCCACACAAGCCTTTCCCATCTTTTCATCCCTGTTCCCTCTTCCTGCCAGGAACCACCACGACTTAACCGTGCCAGCTCATAAACTGGGAATGATGTAGCACTAATTCTGCTGAGTGTCACACCAACCAACACTTCAGCTGTTGGCTGTTTGAGGAGGAGCAGGATGTGCATAGTTGGCAAGCAGCTCCCTAAATCATGCTGTAAACCTCTGCTGCATCTCCAGGCACTGGCATTTGCTTCCAACTGGGACTACAGAGACTACTGTATAAGCCTTGTTCCCCTGCTGGATTTCCTTCCATATGCTACTATCTGCATACAAAAGTAATTACACATCTTAATTTAAAATGAGACAATAATTATTTATATAAATCAAAAATAGTTCCCCCTCAATGTCTATGGGTCTTTATATAATATTTTGCACTCCTACTGTAGCAATTCTTTTTTTTTTTTTTCCTTTTTTTATAGTCTAAATGAAACTTTGGGATGTTTGGGATGTGGGTTATTTTAGAACATACTCAGCACACATCTAGATGCTTTAGCATAATGAACAGCAGTAATAAGAACATTTAAGACAAATTAAAATATGAGACCTTTAAAAATACAACAGAGGCATCAGTGAAGGGTCGTCCCTGCTGATTATTTTGACACTGAAAATCTACTTGCAGTGCAAAATAGCAATGACAGTATGCTCAAATTGGACAGCAGCAAATTTACATCAATAACTCAATAATCCAAGAGTCAGCTTATCTGAAATTTCAAACCATTGACCTGCCTGCTTTGCAGAAACTTTGGGAAAGAGCGTGATGGCTGTTTAGACATAGGAAGAGAACTTACTGTAAAAGACAACTACACAGCTGGCCTAAAATCCTTCCATTTGGAGGTATGAAATGGTATGGGATGGTGAAAATTATAAACAGAAAATCCACTATTTTAGAGAGAACTTTTGCAGTAGTGCCAGGTATTGAGAGTCAAATTAAGGGAGAGAGGGAGAAAAGAGAAGTTCTCTTTGGGAATGGGCTCTCCAGGGCCTGCACTCCTGCAGTCACAGCCTGAAGTGTGCAGCACAAGTGGTTCTTCTGGGCTTCTTTGGAAATCACCAGACATTGCACATAAAATTTTCAACACCACGGGGACACTACAGCTCCTTGGAAAAATAGTGTGCAGGCTCCACATCACTTAGGTGCACTTAAAACATGTGAGGTGTAAGAAAAAAGAGTGAGGGAAAAACAAGAAACAAATCAGAAAGCTGTATCCCTTCTTTAAGCCAAAACTGAAGACAAGTTTTAGTGAACCTTTACTAGATTTCTTATTTTCTCATCTGACATTAGATATAATTTTAAGATTCCAGAAGTTAAAACAGACAGGGATATAAAAGGGGAAAAAACAGAAGAATGAAACTGCATTTCCATTGTCTGACTGGGGATAGGGAGAAAGGCCTTTTGCTAAAGGCTTCTTTCAGCCTTTAGCAAAAGCATTCTGGAATAGGTTTGGTCTTTGGGTACCTTGATATTTGCTCCATAACCTGAAGCATGAAGGGGATTCGTGCAAGTTTGGTTTTTTCTGAAGTTCTGCTGCAAATCCTTATCCCCCTGGAAGACACTGGCACTTTTCAAAGTCATCAGGGTACCAGGGAGGCAAAGGGCACCTACAGCCCAATGCAAGACTGAGTGCAGACATAATGCAACTGTTCCCCAGATTGCCCCAGGTCCTTGGCTTAGTGATTTAGTCCTTTTTTCCAGTAAATACAATCACTCCACATGGAAGCACAGAAGCATTCAAGCACTGGAGGGCTGTTATTAGGTACCCTAAGCCATTTCTTCCCCAAGCTAAACAATCCCAGTTCACTCAGCATCATCTCCCAGGGAACTCCAGCTCCCTCACCATCCTGGGCTCCACTGGGCTTGCTCACCTTTATCCACATTTTCCTGGTGCCAGAGACCCAAAACCAGATACAGTTGGGAAGGGGATTGCATATATAAATTAGATTAATACTGTTCCAGATGTCTTCAGACTCACTGGGCTTAGGTTTACGGAACAAGCTAACACAGTGGGCAGCAGCCCATGGAGGTCACAGACATCATGTGCTGTAAACAGAGAATTCTGGAAGTTTAATTCATCCCATGCAGCCCTACTCCCCAGGACCACAATCAGACTTGTAACACACAGCCATTTGCCCAGCAAGAGAGGTTAGCAATGGGTAGCAGAGGGTAGCAGTGGGCAATGACAGGATCTGGAAGAGGGGGAGAAAAAGAAAACACCAAAGAAAAAAGANAACCATGGAAGAACCACCAATACTTGGTTACACCATTTTCCATGTCACCCTCAAAGTACCCTGCAAAAAGTCATTACTCACTCCTGTAAAGAAAACTGCATGGCCTGATCTCTCCTTACACACAGGAGAGACAGGACTGCATGGGGGGAAGGTTCACTTGTTATCTCTGAGAAGCCACTATTCTGCTCTGCTGAATTCCAGCACCTCTCAACTGACCTCCCTGATCATCCAAGATCCTTCTTCTTTCCCACAAGTACATGGTTAATGTAATGTTCACACCAATGCAGGATGCATGGTAGAGATTTAATATTTCTCATAATGTTTGGAGGAATTTAGATTAGGCTGATTTAGGCCCTCTATAGTAAAAATATACTTATTTCCCTTTGAACAACATGCTCAGTTGTGTCTTGCAGGACATTAATTACCAGGGCAAGGTACCAAGGTGCTACATTATTTCTAAGTAGCTTGGATTCTGGATATTTACTTTCTTCAGTGATAAGCAGCATAAGCTGTATCCAGCAAAACCAGGAAACTTGTTGTTTGAAGTAGTATAATGTTTAAAACCACATCAACAGCATAGCAGAATCAGGACATTTTTAAGGGAGTAAGAGGAGGAGNAGATTAATACTGTTCCAGATGTCTTCAGACTCACTGGGCTTAGGTTTACGGAACAAGCTAACACAGTGGGCAGCAGCCCATGGAGGTCACAGACATCATGTGCTGTAAACAGAGAATTCTGGAAGTTTAATTCATCCCATGCAGCCCTACTCCCCAGGACCACAATCAGACTTGTAACACACAGCCATTTGCCCAGCAAGAGAGGTTAGCAATGGGTAGCAGAGGGTAGCAGTGGGCAATGACAGGATCTGGAAGAGGGGGAGAAAAAGAAAACACCAAAGAAAAAAGACATAATAAATAGAAAGGGCATCATAAATTTCTTCCAGCTTTGATATCCACTGCTGATTTTAATATGCTAATGTACAAATGATTAATCCAATTAATTAGCATACATAAGTCTATTTCACTGACAAGCTTCCTTAGTGATCATTTTACAAGTGACATTCCTACACCGTCAAGGAGATGAGCTGGAAGCTCTTCTATTCTTTTGTTTTAATGGAAGTTTAGAATTCAGCACTCATTTGATATCTTCCATCGATCTTGTCACACCACACTATTCAGAGCAGCATTTCTGTCTGCAATATTAATGTACTTTTCTAGGTTTGATTATTCTCAGCTGGTCTTAAGAGTATCCCCCTAGATTTCATTTGGGAGTGACAATACATAATATGTTGTTTCTGTTACTTTTTATTTTCCTTGGTTTTTTAATTGTCACAAATGGNACCAAGGTTCTACATTATTTCTAAGTAGCTTGAATTCTGGATATTTACTTTCTTCAGTGATAAGCAGCATAAGCTGTATCCAGCAAAACCAGGAAACTTGTTGTTTGAAGTAGTATAATGTTTAAAACCACATCAACAGCATAGCAGAATCAGGACATTTTTAAGGGAGTAAGAGGAGGAGAGAGCCAGTATGAGAGAGAAAATATTCTCACTCTCTCCAAAACTCAAGCATGAGCGAAATAAAAAAAACCCAAACCACCAAATCAACAAATATTTAAATTAACTTTTTTGAAACTTATTACGTATTTGAAAGAGCAGACTTAAAAGCTAGCACTAAATGATGAAGAGGATAAGCTGACATTACCTTTTTGGATTTATAATAGCTTTTGAAAATTCAAACTCAGAGGGATCTGAAAGGAAAAACAACAAAGTGCATCAAGAAGATGGGTCAATTAAAAAAAACCACGAGAGCTTTATGGAATTAGTGAAGGCAGCCACACACTGTTCCCTGTCTGGAAGTATTCCAATTCTGTAAATCAGATTAGGGTCAGTCCTAATTGTTTCAAGCAAAAGATGTGTGGTATTTATTTGCTGGGTGCCTTTTTTCCTGACTGATTAGCTTCATGAAGATTAGCTGCCAGTAACTTCTGAAATGGCTAATGTAAGGTAATTAGCTCACAGTGAGCTGCAGTTTGCACTGCCCAGGAGAAGAGTTTACTCATCTCGGCCAAGAGAAGGATTATAGAACACATTACAGAGAAAGAAATAGGAAGTTAGCAGAGTTCCTGCAAAATTTGATTCAGCTTTTTCCAAGATGTACATTATAAATAGACTATGAAGAAGACTGGTATAGCCTGGACTATGCTAAAAAAGACTTGAAAACAAACAGTACAAAGTGCTTCCAGAACAGTTTCCTTAAAAATTGTGTGGTGTCTCTCACCATTTTAATTCTCTGTGGTATTATGTTTAATTTTTTTATGACATTCATAGAAGAAGAACAGTGATCCCTCCAGTGAGAAAACTGCACTTTCAAGGAGGTCTTACAGTGTGATTTAGAAAAGTTTTCCTCTGAAAGCAGTCTCAAGAAAAACAGCCTGGAGTCAGAAATATGCTAACTAGGGCATTTGAGAGATTTTAATCATAAATCCTTAATAAAGAGAAGAGGAAGAAATTATGACTTTCTACAGAACTATATATCAGAGGATAAGGGGAGAATAAACAGGAGCAGAGGAAAAAGCAGGACTTTACATGTGAGGTTAAATAAAGGGCCAATTGCAGAGAGCAGCTCCTCTCAGTAGCTCCAACCACCACTTACAGTAAGGGCAGCAGTGAGAATTCCCTGTAAATTCTTCCAGGCAGGTGAGTACTGGGGCAGATAAAGAAGCTGAGCAGCTAACACAAAAATCATCCCCGATCCAATAATTAAATTTTTTATGTTAAAAATGCCGTTAATGTATTTTCCATTTTGTTTCCCTATGTGTGTTCCACTATTTAAACCAAAAGATTTTTGATAAATCTCCCAAGTGAAGCTGAGGGTTTGGTTACTCTTAGAACTGGGAATCTCATGGTGTAGTGCATACCATGACAATTTAAAAAGCTTTTACCCAAAAGCTTTTGGCTTTTGCAAGAGGCATTTACCCAAAAGCTTTTAGGGTACTCATTCAATGAGAATGGTTAACACAGGTATTTGCATTAAAGCAATGTTTTTATTAACTGAGTTCACCCTGTCATTCAGCAAGACATTGACTGATGTCTGAACACAGCCAAGTGCACAAGAGGCTCTGCCAAGTGCCTTCCACCTCGGCAGGGATCTGCTGCACAAAGTCAGGATCTCTGATGTAAAGGATTTATGCATTACTGAATTACAATAGGCAAATAACTAACATCATCCAATTCATATCCAATTTGCCTCTTCCCTAGAGCTCCCTGTAGGCAGTGTTCAGGAAATATTTACAAGAATAGCTTACAAAAGTGCCCCATTTAAATACAGGAAGTTAAATATATTCACCACTGTTAAGAGGCAGGAAGTTTTAGCTATGGTTCTCTTGTTCCAGCATGTCCTGGTCACCTTACTAAACTAGAGTGAAAGACTTGTAACACTTTAAGAGGAATTTTTTTCCACAAATTTAACCTCAATCCCTATTTTATTGTTCGCAAAACTTTTGGTTCTTACATAAAACCCATTGCACAATGCATGTCAACATACAGTGACTCACTTAATGGGTAGGTGGGAATATATGACAGATAGAATTTGTTAATGGAAAACTTAATGAGAGTATCAAACAAAATACATATTAGCATTAGGAAGGACTGAAATATTTTTAAATTATTACCAAAAAACCAAGCAACATATTTAAATGTGAGATGACGAGTGAAAGAGAGAGTATTAAAAGTTCCTTCACCATAGAAACATACGATGTCATTGATACACAGGAATAGTGTGGTTGCCTTAAGCTATACCCAGCTACAAGTCTTTGGGCTGCTATAAATAAGGCTTGGTAAAGTTCTTGGATTGGAAGATAAAATGAACAGAGTTTTTAATCTGCGGAGAAAACATGGTTAAACATTATAATTACTGAGATCAGCTGTTTTAATATTGTGTTAATTTTAATGACCTTATTCATCAAAAGGCTTATGAAAAGGATGACTAAACCCTAAGTGGGGAGAGTAAAGTGTATTCTGCATGAACAACAAAGGATTTTGGGATTCATGGCTCATGCTTAAAACTCAATATACAAAGCAATCTGACTCATAACTCTCTTCTCTGTAATGTTAGAAATCTAGGGAGATACCAAAAATCGTTCAGCAATGTTAGGGAGAGCAAAGGATTTAATTAAACCAGAGTGTAATCCTTTTAAGGAATTTCAAAGCTAGATCAGTGTCACTGTACAGAGTCATTTGATTGGTTTCCTTTACTACCTTTCTTCCCTTTTGAGTTGTAATATCACCACATTAAATATTAATCACATTAAATATACACATGCCAAATTCTTGTCAAGAATCTCATTATCTCTTGTCTCAAACTGCAGTATCTTCTCTGGCCTGCTCCTGTCCATTCAGATTGCTGCTGCAGGAACAGGTGGCTTCCCAGCAACTAGAGCACAAGTGCCCACAATAGGTAGGGACAGAATAAAACAGAGTTTCTTCTCGAGGTGAATTTATCCTCCCTCATGGAAGATGCATTTGAGGATGTCATCCCATATCT
The DNA here is from genome assembly GCA_013390005.1 of Calyptomena viridis. NCBI lineage: Eukaryota > Metazoa > Chordata > Aves > Passeriformes > Eurylaimidae > Calyptomena > Calyptomena viridis. The sequence continues at coordinate 421,982 of WEIV01026905.1, forward strand.
GATATTTGCCATCTACCTGCTTGACAAAGGTGAGCTAATGCTTCATCATCCTTAGGAATGCAAGGGGACACTCTGGACATCTGACCACAGGCAGATTTACAACAGGTTGAATTTCAGAGCTGCCTGACAAAGAAGGTGGCAGATACTATCACTGAGAGCCTGACAGCTGAATGTAGNTGAATGTAGAGATTTTTATGTCTACAGGGGAAGGTGGGATTTTCCCAAGCAGAAAACACGTGTGACTAGTCAGAGAGGTGAGTGCATGTTAAGAAAGGCATAACATAAAATGTATAGCCTTCGAGAAGTTACTCTTGTCTGGTGGAATTATGACTTTCAAGAGAAAGGAGAGAAAATAACAAAGTGCATTCAAGGAAAAGAAAAAAATACTGAAGAAGTGGAATAAACACTTGAAGCATCAGTGCTGACCTATTAAAAAAACAGAAAGAAAAGAAATTATGATTATGGACTGCAGGAAAAAAAGCCACAAAATTTTCTTCATCTTTTCCATTAGTTTTCTCTTTTTCTCTTCTGCAGTTTTTAAAGTCATTCACAGCCTCTTATCAGTATCATTCTTTACTGACAGATGAAGCAACCATGCTGCTCACCTCCAAATCTCACTGATGGTATTTTCAAACAAAAGATTTTTGTCTTTCTTAAGTTGTCCTCATACCTGCTATAATCTCTTTGTGAACAATTACAGGCATTATACTCCTTCAAACTCCTCAAAACTGATCCTGCCTATGGTACTTAAAAGTAACCTGGAAATAGGCTTTTTATAGCTAGGAAAACTCATAAAACCCTGAAAGAATGAATGTTACTGATGACTACCTCCATGGCATTTTGAAGGTGGAGGTGAACAACCTGCACTTACGTTGCATGAGGGGTGATGAGCATCAGCCAGCTCCAGTCAGAAGGACAATGATGAAGGGCTCTGATTTGGAGCTGGCAAGCAGACAGCTGTCCAGTCTGGAAAAGGCTGCTGGCACACAACTTTCATCTTTTCGAGTTTGGCCAGATCAAGCACAAACAGTTACTTTTAAAATACACAGATAAGAACAAAAACTATATTTCCTCAGTTAAATTTCTTGACTGAAATATGCAAAATCAACAATTTATAAAATTGGTACATAAAACACCAGCTTCTCATTCAAATGCTGAGCAAAAGATTCTGTTCTGATGTATTCTGATCTTTTGGATTTCTTATTTACAGTGCAGATGTTAAATGTCTGCAGATCATCTATAAGGAATGTTCATGCTGGTATTAATGGTATTGATACTTGTGGTTAAGAAGCAAACATAATTTAGATGTAACATCTTCCTCTTTATCCTGGAGATGTTAAGGACCACCACTAAATTACAGACAAATACTACTATGGCTGTTTAGAAAGCACAAACAGAAATATTTCCTCACATTCTTACAGAGCAGCGGGGCAGGTGAGTTTTCCTTAGCTTTTCACATTGATCTCTGTGTTCTCTATGATTTAATTGCCTGTTTAAGCTCTATGAGCTACATTTACACTGCCACATGTAGATCCATTGCCCCCCCAGCCAGACCCACAGGAAAGCTTCTTGGCACCTTTCTGTGATGANATTTCAGAGCCTTGTTTGCTCCTCTCTGGCTTTCTGAAAGGTCTGAGGGGAATGAGGAGAGCACTCCATGTTCAGTCCAGCTCTTTGCTGAGGACACTGTGGTGTAAAGTGTCCAACACTGACTCAGGGATGGCACAAGAGCTGTGCCAGTAATCTGTACTTTGGTACAGTACTGTTAACAACTGTTTATAGTACCACAGCACTCACACAAATCAAAGATATGATCATCCTTGTGGTGCCCTGAAATCACAGAAAAGCTCAAGCAGAGGCTTAAATATTTGAAGGAAAAAAAAAAAAAAAAGCCCGAAAATAAAAAAAAAGAGGTTACACAACTGAGCCA